>JAFMOD010000321.1:138367-164782 GCA_019802435.1 Corydoras maculifer
GGGGCTGAATAATTTTGCACATCGCACTTTTCAGTTTTTTATTTGTAAAAAAATTGTTGATTCATGTATAACTTTCATTCCACTTCACAATTGTATACCACTTTGTGTTGGTCTTTCACATTAAATTCCAGTGAAATATATTTATGTTTGTGGTTGTAATGTGACAAAATATGGAAAAGTTCAAGGGGTATGAATACTTTTGCAACCCACTGTACATAGACATGGATAATATTTTAAAGTAATGAATCATTCATAACACATCACAAAAAGTAATTCATATCATGAAGGTCTTATATGATGCCCATGCGTTTTGTAGGTGTTGCTCAGTGTGGTTCTAAGACATATGTTAGAACAGGCTTTTGGTTAAGTAACCAGCCCTGTGACCTAAAGGTTCCCAGTTTCATTCCCGGTCCCACCAAATACTATGGCTGAAGTGTTTTTGAGTAAGGCACCTAACCCCAGTTGCTTTCTAGGTGCTGTATACAGGACCGGGCACGCCGGGCATCGCTCCGGGCACGTGTGCTCACTTCACTCACTGTGTGTGTGTGTGCTCACTGTGTGTGTGTGTGTGTAAGTGTGTGTGTGTTTTACTGCATGGGCGGGTTAAATGGTTAAATGTGGAGGATAAATTTCTCTGTTTGTAGGCACAGTAGACAAAATAAATCACTATATGACTTAACCAGAATAACCTTCAACAACAGGCTAAATGTTGTGTTGCATATGGATAAACAAAAACATACACTCTGAGCATTTTATTAAGTTGCAAACCCATATGTCTAACAGAAGATTTTATATTTATTTTGGGGTTAATTCCATCTTATGATAATTAAATAACTAGGTGTAGGATCAACAACATTTGCAGTGACAGTAAAGTAAAACGTCAGAAAAATATGACTATTAAAGCTGCGCAAAATCCTTCAATCCTCCCACTTTCTACGTTTGCAAGGCTTCTCAGATGGTGCATAAAATTTGTTTGTTTTATGTTTGGTTTTGGCACAAACTTGATAAGAGCCATTTTGAAGGTTTTAAATGGGTTTTACTGTCAGCAGTTCATACAGCAATGACACTTTTAGGATAGTTATCCAAGATCCCATTTCTTAGGACTACTCATTGCTATGGCAACTGTCATATGAACATTTAAATAAAACAACATTTGGTGGTAAAAAATACAAGACAAAATACAAGACAGTAAGCAATAAGTAAGCATCACAAAATATGTAACATGTCATTCAATGAAGCAGAATTGAAATTATTTAGATAAATTAGGAAGGTTTTTTTCACGATATGGCAGTGTGATCTAAATAATAACAAAATTACTTTATCTAAATATTAAAATGACCCAAACTTTTAATGAAAAGACATGAGTCAGCCAGTTTTCTAGCATTGAGGGAATACATAGAGCAGTTTTGCAGCAGAATTAAAAAACCAAACCCATCTGTATCTCTCGTGCACTCCAATGTCAGTGACTAATCCACAATTGAATAGACAAGAATAGCATTTTCTATGCAAATGCAGTTCCTGTGAAAAATCTAATAATACACATATAATTGACTAAAAGTCACCACTGTCATCTAACATTAAATATCAAACCATGGCTTATTTGCTATAAAAAGTGATTATGTTAGACAACTTACATGGGAATCTTTTATCATGAACATTTTTTAGTATAAATACATAGGACCTATAAATACCTCCCCATAAATGATACAGAGGAAGTACAGTCTTAAAATATTGTAGTGAAGTTGTAAAATATTATTTATTAAAAAAAAAATAATAAAAACGAAAACTACTGTGTTTTATGTGTGCAGTTTTTTTTGGCAGCCTTTCGTTAAGCATTTTGTCCAGCCTCTTCTTGTAAAGATAACAGCGCAGATTCCTCCTTTAATCTTTAATAGGACTGAAGAACACATGGCAAGTGATCTCTTTAAATCCTTTAAATCATGCTTGTAGACTTTCTTTTCACAAATTGTCTGGTTATGGCCTGGAGATGAAAATATTGGTGATAAAAAATTGCAGGAAAAATTGCACCTTCTCTTAGAGAAGTCAGTCAACACATATTATTTGTTTATTTATTATATTATAAAATAAACTTAATGTCAAGATAATTTATATTAAGTTTTTATATGCTTAATGCACTTTCATAGTACTGTATATACAAACAAGAACTAACAAGATTACATGAAAATATAATAAATTTGACCTTTTCATTATCTTAGTCATTGTTGTTATGGTTACTGGCTATTAAATATAATCATGTGAAAAAGAGAAGACAACCTTTTTTTATTTTAGGTTTCAGGATATAAATACCATTAAAAGTCCTAAAGGCTATCATTTTACTATGACAAAAATATATATAAGTGGGAAAGATTAAAGTGTCAGGTTGGGAGGGCTGGGCCACTCCCACCTGTCACCCGTGTTTCGGGTTTGGCCTCGTAGGGCTTCCGTAGGTAGGGCCCGATCCGCTCGTACGGGGATTGGGTCCTACCTGATCACATGTGACCTGCCGGCGGTGTCTTAAGCAGGTGGTTTCCCGTCGGCCGGCAGGTCAGCATTATCAATAGCATTTGCTTAAGCTTAGTATATGTTACTTCGGGTGTTGCGGTTGTGTTTTGTTTTATTTGTTTATTCCGGCACATTCCGCCGTGCCGTCAGCGGCGCCTTCCCGCCGTTATATAATTTTGTTATTTTGCTCCCGGCACGTCCCGCCGTGCCTTCAGCGGCATTCCCGCTGCCTTCTGTTAATAAACACTGTTTTGTTTGCTTACCTGGTCGCCTGGCTCGCTTCCTGCACCGCACCGCGCTGTGCCGCTCTCTCCGGACAGCGCGCACCCGATTTGTGTGACAGAATGCTGACCTCTACACCGGGCGAAGACCAGGATTCCTCTTCTGGGTAAGCGAGCGGTTTTTCTTTTCTATCTCCGCGGTCGCGTTACCCGGCGTTCGGTCCGTTCCAGCGGTTAGCATCGCTAGCCGCGTTAGCTTCGGCGCTAGCACGCCAGCAGCCGCTTCCTCTTCAGCCTCTTCAACCTCGCTTTTCGGCTGCCGCACCGGCTGTGCTCCCTCTCTCTGCCCCGATTAAGCTCCCAGCACCCTGCGACGGGATGGCTTTGAAGCCACTGCCGTATATTGTCGCCTGTCGCGGGGTGTTTGAACTGGTGACCAGTCGGGAGCTTTCGGAGCGAGAGAGGGTGCTGTTCTACCTCTCCCGTCTCCTGGGACCTGCGCTGAGGTGGGCCGAGGGCCTGGTGGCCTCAGGGGACGTCTGCCTCACCTCAGCGAGCCGATTTGAGGTGGCGCTCTTAGAGGCTCAGATGCCCACTCCGTCGGCGAGCACCTGGACGCGGTGAAGCGGCAACTTTCCCGCGAGTTCTCGCTCCGCGAGTTCTTTTCCGCCGCTAAGGATCCTGCGCGTGATCCTCCGTGGGAGCCTCCCTGCTCCACGGATAACCCGTTCAGCGAGTTCTGTTCCGCCGCTTGGGACCCACCGCGCAATCCTTCATGCGAGCCTCACTGCTCCACGGATCACCCGTTCCGCGAGTTTTTTCCCGCCGCTATAGATCCGCCGCGCGATCCTCCGTGCGAGCCTCACTGCTCCACGGATCACCCGTTCCGCGAGTTTTTTTCTAGCCGCTAAGGGCCCGCCGCGTTATGTTCCGCGTGATTCCCCGCGCGATCCCCCCGGCGAGTTGCCCTGGAGTGGTAGCGAGTCTCAGAGTGAGACGCGGCGCAGTCTGCCGTGGGGATGCTACTCTCCGTCCTGCTGTGCCCGGATCGCGTGCCTCCACTGGCTGTCAGCGAGCCACGGAACGCTGTCTGCGAGCCTCTCTGCCCGCGTATTGAGCCGCGCCGCGCCGGCAGGGTCTCTCCCCTCGCTGTCAGCCAGACCTCGCCTGCCGCTACTGGGGTTCCGCCCGCCTTACCTGAGCCGCCCCGCGATTCCTCTCGCGGTTCTCCCCGCGGTTCTCCCCGCGGTTCCTCTTGCGGTTCTCCCCGCGGTTCTCCTCGCAGTTCTCCTCGGGATTCTCCCTGCGTCTCTCCTCGCGTCTCTCCTCGCGTCTCTCCTCGCGTCTCTCCACGTGTCTCTCCACGCGTCTCTCCACGCGTCTCTCCACGCGACTCTCCACGCGACTCTCCTCGCAACTCTCCTCGCGTCTCTCCTCGCGTCTCTCCACGCGTCTCTCCACGCGTCTCTCCACGCGTCTCTCCTCACGACTCTCACCGCGATGCCTCTCGGGTTCCTCAGAGCTCCACGGAGCAACCGTACTGCAACTGTGAACCATATCGCGCCTCTAGGGCATCCCCGCTCAACGGTTGCCGTCCTGGGTTGGTCGCGTCCGTCCCCGAGCCGTCCGGGTTGTCATTGGGGTGCGTCCGGTGCTCGGAAACTGCCACGGTAGACCAGGACTGTGTGTTAGGTGGTGTGGCCATGGTACTGGTTCTCTCCTTTTGTGTCCAGGTGGCAGTGAGGAGGGAAGCTGAGAGCCGAGTCGGGAGGTCCAGCGCATCATCTGGGGTGCAGTCCTGTGGTCCGAGGAGGAGGCCGAGGCCGTCTATTTCCCCCTCTCGGGATTATACCACATCCGCCCTGGACTTTTATGCCTCCGCGCTGGATGGTCGGACCCAGTCTGAGGACAAAGTGCCACCCGCTCCGGATATGGTGGTTGTTGGACTGGAGGGTTGGAGGGCGGTTCCACCCGCCTGGGACTCTGTACCTGTTCAAGCCCAGTTCATGGACCATAACTGGGTCACCTCCGCGTCCACTCGGGTCACCTCCGCGTCCACTCGGGTCATCTCCGCGTCCACTCGGGTCACCTGTGCGTCCACTCGGTTCACCCCTGCGGTCGCGTGTACTCCAGTCGCTCCTTGGCCTGCGGTTGTCTCTCCGGTCTCCGAACCCGCTGTTCCCCGGGTTCCTGTATTCAGGTTCGGCTCTCCCGCACCGGAGCCCGCATGGGGGTTGGGTCACCCTTGCGCTCACAAGGGGCCACAGCGCCATCGTGCACTCAAGGGGTCTCATCCTCCTCGCGCTGCTAAGCGCTCGCGGCGGTCCAGCATCCACAAGGGTTCTCACCCTCCTCGTACCCACAAGGGGTCTCGCCGCCCTCATATGGAGAAGCCACGCCACTGCACACACAAGGGGTCGTGTCCTCCTCGCGCTCCTAAGCGTTTGCGGCGCCCCCGCATCCTCATGGGTTCTCACCCTCCACGTACCCACAAGGGGTCTCGGCGCCCCCGCATCGGGGGGGGGGGGGGGGGGGGGGGGGGGGGGGGGGGGGGGGGGGGGGGGGGGGGGGGGGGGGGGGGGGGGGGGGGGGGGGGGGGGGGGGGGGGGGGGGGGGCACACACAAGGGGTCGTGTCCTCCTCACGCTCCTAAGCGCTTGCGGCGCCCCCGCATCCTCAAGGGGCTTCAACCCCCTCAGATTCATAAGGGATCAATCACGGCGCCCCAGTGTTCTCAAGGGATCTCGCCCCCCTCGCACCACTAGGTCACTTTACCCACACCCTCACACGGGTTCACGGCGCCTCCGCTCCCCCGGTCACGTCGTCCCCGCACCCGGTAGGGGCCGCCTCGCGTTCCTCGTGCCCCCTTTTGTTGTTTTTTTCTCTTTCTCCCCGGGTGCCTTTGCCCCCCGGTTGTTTTGGGGGGGCGATATGTCAGGTTGGGAGGGCTGGGCCACTCCCACCTGTAACCCATGTTTCGGGTTTGGCCTTGTAGGGCTTCCGTAGGTAGGGCCCGATCCACTCGTACGGGGATTGGGTCCTACCTGATCACATGTGACCTGCCGGCGGTGTCTTAAGCAGGTGGTTTCCCGTCGGCCGGCAGGTCAGCATTATCAATAGCATTTGCTTAAGCTTAGTATATGTTACTTCGGGTGTTGCGGTTGTGTTTTATTTTATTTGTTTTATTTGTTTATTCCGGCACATTCCGCCGTGCCGTCAGCTGCGCCTTTCCGCCGTTATATAATTTTGTTATTTTGCTCCCGGCACGTCCCGCCGTGCCTTCAGTGGCGTTCCCGCTGCCTTCTGTTAATAAACACTGTTTTGTTCGCTTACCTGGTCGCCTGGCTCGCTTCCTGCACCGCACCCGATTTGTGTGACATAAAGACTATCATTTTGGGAACAGACAACAGGCTCTTCAGTTTGTAGTTTAAATGTTTAATAAAATTCAAAGTTTTGGAGAAGTTTAAGTTGAAGGATAAGCAATTTTTAGTGAGGCCATCCTGCAGGACTGTGCAACAGAAACCACTTTAATCCAAAGTGACTTACAAGTATCCCAACATGGTTGGGGTCAGAACACAGGGTTGGCTATACAGCAGCCCTGGAGCAATGAGGGTTAAGGGACATGCTCAATGACACACATTGGTTGACCACAGTAGACATGGGATCAACCTTTAGGTTGATAGCCCAACACCCTAATCACTGAGCTACCATTTACTGAGCCTAATTAGAAGGTAAAAAAATATGAGGAATTGTCCTTGTAGGAATAAATAAATAAGAATAACAAAGGATTCATGTGATGTAAAGAGACTTATAGGCTGTTATCAAGAGATAATTCATTAAATAATAATAATAATAATAATAATAATAATAATAGTTGTTGTTGTTGTTATTGTTATTATCAATGTAATTATTAAAAAGGATAACTGGGTAATACAGAACTGGATCAAGATTTCTGCATAGATTTGAAAAGTCTTGGATGTAAACAACAGAAGGAGCCATACTGAGTTGCTGCTTGAGTGTGAATTACTTCCACATTTGTTCTATCCACTGTCCTCATGTGATTTCACTATGCCAGTCTTTTGACAAATAGCAAATAGTAATGACCTCAGTATTGTTTTGATTTTTGGGACGTAATAAAGTTGAAGGGTGAGTTTATCCTTTAGCAGCAAAAAAGTTTGAGAGAGAAAGGAGGTTTGAGCAAGCAGTTGATGACAAATCATGGTATCCTTTGCAATTTCCCCCTTAACTGAGAAATGATTTATTGTCAGCATGATGTCCCAGTTCAGTCAATTGTAAAACTTTAAAAAATATAATCAAAATAGATTTTCATTAACTGAAAGGGAATTTATCTAGATTTTACTCAATTGTATAATTCATTCATTCATTATCTTCCGCTTTATCCTATATTAGGGTCTCGCGGGGGTTCCTCATGCCCATCCAGGGGAGAATGTTTCGGGCGCTGGGCAGATGCACCCAGGACAGGGCGCCAATCTATCGCTGAGCACACACTCACACACACAGACACGCACACAAACACACTCTACATTTTGGCAATTTGGAGAATTCAATTGACTTGATCCATGTTTTTGGACTGTGGGAGGAAACCCACACGGACACGGGGAGAACATGGAAACTCCACCCAGATGGGGACTCGAATCAGGAATCCCTAGCGCTGAGAGGCGAACGTGCTAACCACTAAGCCACTGTGCCGCCGCAATTGTATAATATATTAAGATTTTAATTAATGTTGCCAGTGAGCCGAGCTGAAAATGTTGTTGTGTGTCTACAAACCTACAGATGTGTTGGTGTGATTTATCTATTCCCTTAACAAAAGCCATTTCAGTTCTGCCAAGGCAAATGAAGGGTGGCAGACTTTAGCCAAGCCAAAAAAACATGAGTTCTGCCTGAAAGAGCAAGACATTTCTAAAAGAGAGTGAGAGCATTTGGGGGGGAGCGTCTTCTCTCTCTTTCCTGAAAATAGATTAGCACTGTGACATTCTGGATGAGTTTGAAATGCTGTCATGTTTTTTTTAGATTTGACTAGGAGGTTAGAAATGACATCACTATGGCATTGTGAAGCTTTAGGTTATGGTGAAAACCACACACTATATCATGCACACACTATTTCACAGTTAAAAAATTTGGATTTTATTAGTTGTTCATTATGCCTTTGAACTGTTTCATAAAAACAGTTCCAGAATATGAACATGAGTGTTTTGACTTTTAATTAAAGCAGATGATTTAGTTAAATGTAATATTATTCATTCATTCATTATCTTCTGCTTTATCCTCTATTAGGGTCGCTTTGGGGTTCCCCATGCCCGTTAAGGGGAGAACGTATCAGGCGCCGGGCAGATATACCCAGGACAGAGTGCCTACCTATCGCTGAGCACACACTCACTCACACAAACACACTCTACATGGGGCAATTTGGAGAACTCAATTGACTTGATCCATTTTTTTGGACTGTGGGAGGAAACACGAGAACCCGAAGGAAACCCATGCGGACACGGGGAGAACATGAAAACTCCACCCAGATGGGGATTCGAATCGGGAATCCCTAGGGCTGAGAGGCAAACGTGCTAAGCACTAAGCCACCATGCCGCCAAATGTAATATTAATATGAACACAAATTCTATCTTAAAATTATGAATTACTGTTAATGCTTTCATGGGCCAGAATTGGAGGACTTCATTTATGATTGGTTAATGATGTTCTTCTAGGTGAGCACTACAATTTACATGTACTGTATGTGTTTTCTTGTCGGTGTTTAAGTAAATGTAATATACTTAAAAAGTGTTTTTTTTACATAAATTCTTGTATTGAAACCTGATAACTTTATAGTCTCTCTGAGGGTTGCAAGTGCCTGTATGGGGGATCTGAATGGGTTCGCAATTTTTTTTTTCATACGTCAAACACTAAAGAAAAAACATATAATACTGTTGTAAATCTATTGTCAGTCAGTCTTTAGCAATTCATTTTTTAGTAAATGGAGCATATCAGAGTTTTAATGACACCACTATTTTTGGTATAACACCATTTCTATGATATGAAGGCCAGAAACAGGTCATTTTTAATAAGCAGAACAGAAGAGGGTTGATGTAGTTGGTTGTTGTTTTAGGGGATTTGGGAAACATTCAGATTAGATTCTAGTGTGTCCAAAAATAACCCTGGTCTAATATGTACTACCACCATGTTCACGAAGATTATGAACGCTTTGATGATGTCATCTGGACCAAACTGATATTATTGCAACTTGTATACAGTACATGTTTACGGAGCCCCTAAAGTGACATGGAAGAAAAAAAAATAATTCAAGATCACGCAAATAACTTTGCGAGATCTCGCAATAATTGTATTTATAGTTATTGCGAGATCTCGCATTATATTTTTTTTCATCTATGTCACTTTAGGGGCTCCGTACATGTTTAAAAAAAATTATAAAAGGTTATAAATTACAAACACAAGACAAAAACTCTTAAAATGATTCCAACATTTATGTTATCTGTGTTCTGTACAAGTTTCAGATTTCAACTATATTCACATAGTGTTTCAAATCAGAAATCTGGCACATTTAAATCTGATTTGTTTTATTTTTCTATTATTTTACTGACACCAAGTCAAAGTTAAATGATTTTTTAACCTTAGTTAAAAACATCTGATTATTTAGTTATTTAGTTAGTTTAGTAATTTAACATCTGATTAAATTTTTACTTTTGATTATAAATTTGATGTTAAATTTGATTATTGTTATATTTACATTAGCAGTTTAAATACTTAAAACACTAATATACTTTTTGATTAATAAATGAAAACGTTTTTTTTTATGCATGGACTTCCTTTGAAGGTTAGCAGCACCCAGCAGTGCTTTTCTTAACAGTAAAACCTACACTAAAAATGTTTTAGGCTTTTTAAGGATGCCCTAGTTACATTTCATATAAAAAAGCCAATTTAAATAGTTTCCAGGCAGCTAAACCTGTAAAGTAAAAACGCAAAATTGATTTGGAATGCAGCAGGACAGATAGACCCTTTACAAAGAAAATAATTAAATTCAAAAGACCCTATGGGATCTAAAACAATACAAATTGTCAAGTGTCAGACACATACAGAACGGGTAGTTCTGCTGGAGTCACTCCACTCCCAAATTAATTATATTAGGGCATTGTGGCTGCTTTCGATCACTAGGGGGAGCCAACTGCTTCACATGGCTTCAATGGAACCTGGAGCAGAGCAGCTGGAATGCCAAGTGGCCTGACAGCATGTAACACACCTGCGACAGGACTTTGGTCAGTACCTGGTAAAAGGTAATAGAGTAACAAGAAATTCATAATGGAATTCACTATTTGGAGAGTTATGAGGATGCTCTAAAATTTTCTGACATGACTTGATGCATCCATCGGAGCAAAAATTTATATAAAACCCTGTCTGATTTTTGGGGAAATACTGTAGTTCTGTTAATAAATGCTTTTAAAATTTGTTTATTCATTCATTCATTCATTTATTCATCCATTCATTATCTTAATCCACTGTGTGTGGGGGGTGTGTGTGTGTGGGGGGGGGTGCGCTGGTCAGATACACCCAGGACACACACACACAAACACACACCCTATATGGGGCAATTAAGAGCATTCAATTTACCTTGAATCCATGCTTTTGGACTGTGGGAGGGAACCGGAGAGCCCGGAGGAAACCCATGTGGACACAATTAAAAATTTTCAATCTTAATTCTGTTTTTTAAATCGAAATAATAAAAAAACGTATCTTACATGTATTTTAAATCTAAATCATTGTTCTCAATCCAGGTACGAACCACGGTCTGGGTGAAGGTTCCATGTTCTCCGCATGTCCGCGTGTTTTTTTTCCAGATTCTCCTATGTATTCAAGGTAAATTGGCAGCTCTAATCTACACATATCTAAATTGCCTCAATATAGTTTTTGTGTGTGTCTGTGCGAGTGACTGTGTGCCCAGCGATGTACTGATGCCCTGTCCTGGGTATATCTGCCCAGTGCCCAAAACGTTCTCCCTTGGATGGGCATGAGGAACCCCCAGAGACTCTTGTTCCTAGTATAGGATTAAGTGGAAGATATTGAGATGAGATGAGATAAAAGTTATATTTTGTTCAAGAATTATTAATAAATGCAATGTAATTGTTTTAATTTACTTCAATACATCTTTATGGCAAATATTTACAAATACTTTATTCACTAAACACATTTCAATATGATAGAACAGCTTCACTGAACTCAAACCAGGCATATTGTCTAGCAAACATAAACTACGATTAAATCACCAAACATCATACATTCTGAACGTGAGAGACAAGAAGACGACAAAGGATTGCTAGTCAAGATAAAAGAGGATCCAGTCAAGAAGGAAACTGCTGTTCTGAGTATTTAATTAGATAAAGAAGAATATTATGTTAATTTTAATGTAAAAATGTTAATGGTAATCAGAGCAGCATTTATGATGAATAGAAAACTTTTCAATGCACCAAGTATATAGAGAGATTAAGTAAGAGTTAAGAGCACAGTGAGCACAGAGCACAGTGTAAGGATTGGGCAGAAATAATGAAGGACATGCTAGAATTAAGGATGAGGAACACTGAATTCTTGAGACAGGAAGTGTGACAGGGAAATCAGAAGTAGTGACAGGTGTAATTGTCTGTCTGTGCCTGTGCAGATTTTAATGGAGAGGAGAGTGAAAACCTGTGAAGGAGAGAAAGAAAGGAAGAGAAAGGGAAAAAACCTTAGTCAAATAAAAGAAGAGTACAACAGCTGAAAAGCATGTAATGTTTGTTTCTGTGGCCCCACATGCCAGCGTGTTTAATTAGCTTTTTTAAAAAAAAAATAAAACTAATGTTTGCTAGTCCTTTTATTAGTTCTCAATATGTTAATGCTGTCACAGTGGTGGCAAAAACCTGTGACAATGGGGACATTAGTTACATGGCTTGAGAGTAACATTAACGCAAGTAGAACCCGATCCCTATTGGGAATGCTTGGCTTTGGGCTGACATCCTGGCATGTATTTATCAGGGTTAGAACTGTGTGGTTCGGGGCAGGTATAACTTGCTGAAACCCTAGTAGTCATAGTGAAGCAGTAAAAGCCATCTTTCGTAGGAGATGCCCTTTAGTAGAGGTGACAGACTGATGAACCATGGTGGCTATTGTTGAGGGCTTATGAGATGAACCAGATGGTAGACAGGTTCAAGATCTGTACCTGATTCAGGCCTGAAAAGAGGGGTAGAGATCAGACAGGAAGGTTTTTTGCATGGTGACATGCACCAGAGTTGATGCACTACCATCAAACATGAAGGGCCATTTTTTATATTTGTTAGTTGATACTCTTTAAACCACTAATATGGATGCTAAGATCACAACTTTAATTATAATGCTGAGTGTGGGTGAGGTAGTGGGAAGGGTGGGAGTGTTGCCAGTAAAGAAGGCAGGCCAGTATAGACATCAGGACCATGGCAATTGGAGGCAGAATGCCACGGTGAGAGAAATTTAACTCTAGTACAATTTTCAAACTAACAATGTTACTAAATCTGATCAAATACAATTTAGTGTCAATGATTTAACAAATTTAAAAATTAAATAACGAAATACATTGAGATCTTGATTTTATCGAGATCGCGGATGACGAGGCGGGCAAGTACGGGCATATTCTGCCTATATGAACCCTCCTTAATTCTGAGGAGTTCTGGACTGATGGTCCACTCCGGTTCGTCAGACAAGGCCCGTCCACAAGGGGCCGCACGCCGGTCAGTCCGTCCACAAGGGGCCGCACGCCGCCCAGCCCGAGCACCAGGGGCCGCTCACCATGCAGCCAGAGGGTGTCCACCGGACCATGCAGCCAGAGGACGTAGTTCTCCGGGCCAGGTCACCAGAAGGCACCTGCCAAGCCTGGCTCAAGGAGGGTGAAGGACCCCATCCCCCATTTTTTTAATAATTTTTTTTTATATATATATATAAAGTTTATTATTAACATATTTAAAAGCACCATAGTGTCTATTAAACTCAATACCTCAATATAACACTCCATAAAGAATTACTTCCAAATATTATAGAGCTTTTAATAAATATAATAAACCCATCACTTTGTCTTGGTTATATCCATACAAATCAGAGATGTGTGGTCATAGAACCATGAACTATAAAGTTCAGTGGTTAAGGTGTTGGGCTGAAGGTTGTGGGTTCAAATCCTGGGTCCACTGAATTTTCCACTGTGGGTCCTTGAGCATGACCTGTAACACTAATTGCTCCATGGGTTCTTTGGCTAGCCCTGTGCTTGCTTTGTAAGTTGCTTTATATTAAAGCCTCTGCTAAAGGACCAAATGTAATGTAATATAACTGTCATCATTTCAGCAGGTGAACCATCTTTACAAAGTGCATCAGTGATGTTGTAGATCTCATCATAGCACAGCATCATAGCATTAATAAAAAATGTTAATGATAAATGTATGTACTCTGTTATTTTTTCTTATCTTACTAGATCTTAATGCATTTTACATTATTAATCATGCCATCTTAATGGATAGATTAGAAAACATGGTGTGCATTACCGGATCTGAACTCAAATGTTTTAAATCCTATTTTATATGTTATTTTTCACAAACAGGTACTGTATACAGTTTTATTTGAACTGGAGGGAGCATTCATTGCACGGCCTATATTACACAGCATACATCATTAAATACCTGATGTCTGAACTATTAATTCCAAAACCAAAAAGCATTAACAACTTCATATACTACTACAGCAGTCAATATGTTGGTCAGATATATTTTTGTCTCCAGGGACTTAAGGACAATAAATCCAAGAGAATTACTGATGTTAAATAGAATTCTCTACTTTAGATAACAGCACTGTCATTGTATGTACCTTTTTAATTAATCCTTTTGTATTGTCTATGGTGGTTTAGTCAAGTATGATTTTGTGACCTCATATGAGTACAATAGAATTTTGACAAACACTAAAGAATTTGAAAGTGTAAATATCATCAGATATAAACATGGTTGTTAATATACCTAGCTCATGAGGTGATATTATTTATGCTCACACATTGACACTAAATCTATCCAATAATTTGATGATATCTACATTTACATTACATTTACATTTAGTCATTTAGCAGACGCTTTTATCCAAAGCGACTTACAAATAAGAACACCACAAGTCAGAAGCTATGAAGAAAACCAACTATACTGTAAATTCATCAAAGCTGAATGTTATTCGATGCCGCGGCACACGCCCCCCCCCCCTTTTTTTTTTTTTTTTTTTACAACAGGTATTTGTTAAAGAGATGTGTCTTCAGTAATTTTTTAAAACTGTTCAGTGATTCTGCCTTACGGATAGTAATATCTGTTTGTAAAAGTATACTTATAGGGTAGAATGAAATTATTAAGTAGTGCGACACCATAATAAGTATGGCAGTGAGAATAGGTTAATAGTTGTACAGAAAAGTAGTACTCCATGTGTGTGTTGCGCTATAGCTACTCTCCTTGGAAGAAAAAAAATGATGCAAGGTTGCAACCCAGGATAGTCTGGATAGTGGATAAGCAGCCCCAATTCAAGCTGTCCTGCAGGCTTAGTGTGCATCAGTGTCAGCCTGAACTATCTGTTGACATTTGAATAAAATGAAACGCTATGGCAGGAGACCCAGGAGGACCCCACTGCTGACACAGACATAAAAAAACTAGCCTGCAATTTACATTTACATTAAGTAATTTAGCAGATGCTTTTATCAAAAGCGACTAACAAATGAGAGAACAACACAAGTCAGAGTATTCTGCACTTTGCCAAAAACATTGGTGAGTAACCCAAAATCCATCTGGGAAAACCTCTTTTAGAAAATTTGGATCAAGGTAGAGTTTTTTTGTAAAGCACATCATTCTACTGTTTACAAAAAATGACACGTTTTAGTGTGATTTTACTAAGATAAAATAACATTAGGTGTTTTGTGATTAGGTTTTGGAGTTGAAAACTGTAGTGCCCTTATCATAAGTTAAAAACTAGCCATTGAATTAATCTCAAAATTAAAGGGGCATGCTTTAGGAAGGTACCCAGAATAAAGCCACAAATTTTAGCTGGTACTAATAGTGGGTTAACTGATCATCAAGGAGCACTGATCATGGCCTTGGTATAAAATAATTTATTTTACAGAAAATGTTTTTTATGTGAAAGGATCTTGCCATGGTAAGGTCATTGAGGTCAATGTTGTTCTCTTTAGAGAGCACTGCTCTAATTTGTCTGCCTTAGGGGGAACTCATTTGTCCTGCAAATAAGGTAATGCTTATGGACCGTGTCAGGACATCTGATAAAATTAGCTTTGGAGCAAGGGCAAAGCAGACTACCTTTATAAAGTTTTAGCACTCATTGATGAAGAATGTAAAGTTTATACAGGAGTTATTTTTAATACTAATTGTGATTTAAATGAGTTAAAATGGTTGTGTGATATTTCCCTCAATGTAATGTATGATATTTAATTAATTCAATTCAATTACAACAAAAATCTCCTCTTATTTCATTATCCTCCACTTAACCCTCTATTAAGGCCTCTGTGGGGTTCACAATGCACATCCAGGGGAGAATGTTCTGGATGCTGGGCATATACATTCAGGACATGGCACACGCTCACTCACACACATGCTATATATAGGGGCAATTTGAGTAGTCAGTTCATCTTAAATCCATGTTTTTAGGCTAGAAACCAGGCAACCCAGAAAATTACTGACACAGAGACAGGAAGAACATGGAAACTCCAGTCAGATTGGGATTCGAACCTGAATCCACAGCGCTACCTGAATGCCACCATGCCATCCTACAACATATATTCATTCATTCATTCATTATCTCCCGCTTTATCCTCTAGTAGGGTCCCGGTGGGGTTCCCCATGCCCATCCAGGGGAGAACGTTTCGGGCGCTGGGCAGATAGACCCAGGACAGGGCGCCAATCCATCGCTGGGCACACACTCACTCACACACACACACTCTATATGGGGCAATTTGGAGAATTCAATTGACTTGATCCATGTTTTTAGACTGTGGGAGGAAACCGGAGAACCCGGAGTAAACCCACGCGGACACGGGGAGAACATGGAAACTCCACCCAGATGGGGATTCGAACCGGGAATTCCTAGTGCTGAGATGCGAATGTGCTAACCACTAAGCCACCGTGCCGCCCTATAACATATATAAAATTCATTCATTCATTATCTTCCGCTTATCCTCTATTAGGGTCGCGGTGGGGTTTCCCATGCCCATCCAGGGGAGAACGTCTCGGGCGCTGGGCAGATAGACCCAGGACAGGGCGCCAATCCATCGCTGGGCACACACTCACTCACACAGACACACTCTAAACGGGGCAATTTTGAGAATTCAATTAACTTGATCCATGTTTTTGGACTGTGGGAGGAAACCGGAGAACCCGGAGGAAACCCACGCAGACACGGGGAGAACATGGAAACTCCACCCAAATGAGGATTCGAAGCGGGAATCCCTAGCGCTGAGAGGCGAATGTGCTAACCACTAAGCCACCGTGCCGCCCTCATATATAAAATATTTTAAATAATTAAATCTTTGTAGTATAACAAAACAAGTGGTGGATAAAATATTAAAACATATAATTTCTAGTGATTTAATGTAGTTTTTTTATATTACCTGTAAGCTTTTTAATAACCCTAAATATTATAATAACAAATAGCCAGCAATGTTTGCTAAATTACCCCAAGTCAAGGATAGAGTAGGCTAAAAAGTGAGCTTATTTTACAGTCTGTGTAGCTTGCTGCACCATATATCTTTGTTATTTATTAATTTTGTCATGCTCACAGTGATATTTTAAACTTGCATTTACTCCATTGCTCCAGTGACCTAAATAGAACAGATTTGAGGACTGTCCACAGTAAATGAGACTTTGGTGCATGCCTAGGAAGTCTGAATTTTATTAGAATATACTGTATACTAGATGCAGGCCTGTTCTATCCTTCTAAAATTGCTATGCCAGAAGTTTTTTTTCTTTAAGACCTGAGGCCACTGCAATGCTATATTTACAAAAATCATCTTCATGAAAGACCCATGAAATTGCTCATGCTTTTTATTCGTGCAGCATCTCATCACGTGTGTGTGTGTGTGTGTGTGTGTGTGTGTGTGTGTGTTTGTATGGTCTGTATTTTATGTAATTCTGGCACAGTGTACTGCAGTAGAAACCAGCTTACCAGAATATGCTGTTCCGACTGGTTCTTGCATTAGTGTTTATAGCTCAGAGGTCACTGAGCACAGTGGACCCTTGAGACTTGCTGCAAAGTACAAATGCATCTAGGGGATACTTCCTTCTTCTTATTTTTCCACTCCGAATGCTTTCAGTTCTTCATGCATTTGAATTGTGCATATATATTTATTGTAAGTAGTGCACAAGACGAAATATACTGTCCTTAGAAATATAACAAGCATGGCCCTCAACCCCACAAAATATATTAAGAGCTACTGAAGAACAATTATCCACATGCAACTCACTGGACATTCATTTATTCATTACCTTCCACTTAATCCACTACTTGGGTTGCGGGCTGGGGTGAGGGGGGGGAGGGGTTCCCATACCCATTCAGGGGAGAACGTTTTGGGCGCTGGGCAGTTACACCCAGGACAGGGCGCCAATCTATCGCTGCACACACTCACTTACACAGACACACAAACACACTCTATATGGAGCAATTTACAGCATTCATTTTACCTTGATCCACGTTTTTAATTGGAGAGGAACTTGACCTCTCAGCGCTGGGGATCCAGGTTTGAATCCCAATCTGGGTTTCCATGTTTTCCCAGTGTCTGCAATTTACTTCCACAGTCCAAGGATTCTAGGTAAAAATGAATGCTTTAAATTGCTCCATAGTTGTGTGTGTTTGTGTGTGTGTGTTTGTGTGTATGTGTGTGTCTCTGTGTGAATGAATGTGCCCAGCAATAGATTGGTGCCCTGTCCTCGGTGTACCTGCCCAGCGCCCCATGGACATGGAGAACTCCCCTGTGACCCAAATAGACGATTAAGCGAAAGATATATAATAAATGAATGAATGGACATTCACTACACAGTATTGTTTTTATATTCCTTAAGAACAAAACATAAACACAGAAAAAAAAATATATATATATTTTAAGGTTAAACATAATATATATATATATATATATATATATATATATATATATATATATATATATATATATATATATATATATATATATATATATATATGCTACATTTTCTTCTGAGGTATACTGAAGCTGATTTTTAGAATCATTGTATCTGTTATTAATAGTAATGCTATTTTAAAAAGATTGGTAAGTAAAGATTTTAAAAGATTTAAGTAATTATGCTTACTGTGCATCACATAAAACTGTTAAAAGCTGTTGTTAAATATTTATCATCCTACCTGCCAAATATTTGGGTATTGATTCTTCAATTCCTAACTGCCTGAAGTCTCTCTTGCTCTCAATATCTCTCGCTTTCTGTCCCTCTCTATCTCTCATTTAATGTTACATGCTTTTTGCAGTAAGCAATGGATTGGGAATTGCAAATGCATGGAGTGCAGGACTGGCAGGGTGCACTCAGCATGTGGAAGATTCTATTCCCTTTCCTTTTTGATGTTTTGTGGTTGCGTGGCAAAGGCTGCATGGCAAAAAAAAAGTGCAGTTTTTGAACAGGTTTATGCTGCTTCATTCAAGAGAATAGAGTTTGAAACAGAGGAAGGCTAAAGCAAACATTGACATTCTTATCACATCAACCTACTAAAAGTCCTGTAAATCGTGTCAATGTATGTCTCTTTCGGTGTTTTGTAGATAAATGAGCAACTTACATTTGAATGTGACAATTGTTTGCATTTATTCACTTACGTTAAGGGGTACAATGGTGACCGTAACACTACTATACCAATATATATATATATATATATATATATATATATATATATATATATATATATATATATATATATACACATATACAGTATTTATAATATGAACCTTTGCTTTCAGTATATATTGTGATTTACTTGTGAAGCAACTTATCATTAATTAAGCTGTAGATCAGTGTTCCACATTTTTTTCTATAGGATGTTTGTGGTTATCCTCATATGAAATACTTACTTTTGGTCTGTCCACAAAAATCTTATTAGAAATATCATGACATTCAACTTTAGGTCATGACAACTTTAACTTTGTCTTCTTTAACAGTTATTCATTCATTTATTCATTATCACCCGCTTTATCCTATATTAGAGTCGCGGTGGGGTTCCCATGCCCATCCAGGGGAGAATGTATTGGGCTCTGGGCAGATACACCCAGGACAGGGCGCCAATCCATCGCTGGGCACACACTCACTCACTCAAACACACTCTATATGGGGCGATATGGAGAACTCAATTAACTTGATCCATGTTTTTGGACTGTGGGAGGAAACCAGAGAACCTGGAGGAAACCCACGCGGACAAGCGGAGAACATGAAAACTTCACCCAGATGGGGATTCGAACCAGGAATCCATAGCGCTGAGAGGCGAATGTGCTAACCACTATGCTACTGTGCCGCCCTCTTTAACAATTAATTGTCTTAAATTAAAGAACATTTTTTAAACTCTGGATTTTACTTGCTATGATTCAGAATTCATTTATTCATTCATACATTTTCTTACAATAGTCCACTAGCAATAAAAACATGTATTATTTTCATATGGGTTTTTAGCTTTTGAGAGTATGAAGACGCAAGTGTACATAAGCAGAGCACTAATAATTAGTAATAGGAGACCTTGATATTTAAATTGAATAGTGCATTATTATAATTGCTTATTTTTATTTTTTAACTCCACACTTCATTACATTGTGAGTAATATAATTTATTTAGCTTTTTGTATTATACAATTAAAGTTAATAATAAACATTATTTACAAGTCAGCTAAGCATAATAGAGTTATTTAAACCAAAGGAAAATGCAAAAAATCAAATCAACTTAAATTTATATTGTCTTTATCAAGTACATAATTACAGTTATGCGTACTGGATTAATGTTGAGTACCATTAAATTGCAATATACCAAACATGTGTATGTGTCAGTGAATGTGTGTGAATGAGTGTTATTATTCCTCATTTAATATCTGCAATTTAAGAATACAGATATTTGCATTTATTTGTCTGCAAGTCAAGGTAATCTTGCATAGATTAAAAAAACTCACCATGGCATGTTAAGACAAAAAGTGGATTTAAGAAGTGTCATGCCATGCCTCTAGGAGGCAGTAGAGCAGAAGACTGCCATGATGAACACAAAGAAGTACTTCATTTTAAACAAACAAAAAGAGATTTGTTGATATGGTGCACATAAAAGTCTTAAGTTTAGTAAAATAATACCCAAACACACCCAAGAAGCAGCAACAAGCAAAGAAAGCGAGAAGTGTATAGCAGGCACTGTTTTATAACTAATAGAACCGAGACAGCATACACATGACATAGCAAAACAGGTGAGCTTAAAGAATAATTAACCAATATATATTATTATATTGACAATACGGAAAAAGAGAACTAAATTTTCTTTAACAGAGTAACAGGTACTGACAAGGAAAGGTGTTATGTTTAAATGTATCTTTTTGAGGCATTAAATCTTAGTTCTAGCTTGTATGTGGGTCTTTAAGCAAAGTTTTATTTTTCTTAATTGCTCATATTTTGCTCTGTATTGAGTCTTCCATTTTAAACCATTTTAAAAACATCTTAACAAAAACCGTTATAGTTTGAACTACTCACTTTACAATACATTTTTAAAAACATTAAAATCCTTCATAGAACAAGAAAACAGGTGCATGGTGCAATAAAATCCAGTTTTTTTGTATATTGTATGCCTCCAGCATTCTCACTCTCTGTACCAACAAGTTGCTACAGCTTTTCCTAAATCTGCAAGGAAGTAGTGTCCATGGAAAAACAACACCATCAGTAATGTCATATAAGACATTTGGGTAACCATCCAAATTCACTGCTTTCTTGAAAGTATCAGAGCCATGATGAGGAAAGTGGAGTGGGGGCAGTTTGTGGACCAGCTTCCCACATGTATCAGGGAGCGGGTCTAAGACCACAGTCTAGCGTGGCTGATTGACTCTGTCCAGTTGGCAGAGGAGGACCTCTGTGTTTCCCTTGTATTGTGTTATCCCCCTTGTATTCTCTTCCACTTAGGAACCACTGCCCCAGCACCACAGGAATGTGGACTGGTAGTTCAAATGCATTTATTTATATATAATCATTGTGTCAAATTATTTATTTATTTTTTTTAACCTGAAATCGATGGCAACGAAAAACATTTTGGTAATTGTTTTGCTTTAACATGTGGGCCATTATTAGTACTTTCATCCTTTATCCTATGTTAATTTGCATACTATAACATTGAAAATGGGGCATCTGTAACTACTGCAAATTGCCATTGGGATTTAATAAAGTATTCTGATTCTGGTTATTCTGATTCATCCTGCCTAAGAAGCATGGCAGTGTAAACAGTTAACTGTTGTAATATACAGATTATATATGTATATATTTAAGTGAAATACCACCACTGCCTATCCCAGATCACTAAATAAACCTAGCTTAACCTGAGCACTACACTTTTATTTACAGGAATTATGTAAATGCTACAGTAAATATATGTTTCTAAACTACTTTTAAAGATTGTTAGGGATTTGTTATCACAAACTATGATAGGAAGGGTTTACCAAAGTTTAGCAAACGTATAGGCTTCTAGAAAAACACCTCCAGCAGTGATTTATACACACACACACACGAGCATAACACACATGGCAACAGTGAAAAAAGAGAGAAGGGATTAGAGAGAGACGAATAGGGTTTTCGGTGTTGACATTTCTTCCACTATTCACTGAATTTCCGAATTGGGGGACAAATAAAGGTCTATCTTATCTTATCTTAGCTTTAAACCTATCTGACCCATGGGCTTTTCAGCATATAGCCAGCTTTGCAGGCCCCCTGTCTTTAGCTATTTCTAATCAAACACTACCACCCTGGCATCTTCCACTTCAGCATGACTGTTGAG
This sequence comes from Corydoras maculifer, assembly GCA_019802435.1. Classification (NCBI taxonomy): domain Eukaryota; kingdom Metazoa; phylum Chordata; class Actinopteri; order Siluriformes; family Callichthyidae; genus Corydoras; species Corydoras maculifer. Next base: position 160,154 of record JAFMOD010000321.1, read on the forward strand.
GCATCATCTGCTTGCCCAAGCTCGGCCTTGACCCTCCAGTTCCTGTACTGTATAAGATACGTGCCCTGAGAAATTTTAATACGAATGTGTCACAGTTCTAAATTTTAAGTATAATCTACCAAATCTATAAATAACAAGTGAAAACAAACACAATTCATCACAGATCTTCTATGGCACAAAGAGACCTCCCCCTCTGTAAGATTTTTGTGTGGTTATTTAAAAAAAAAAATTAAAATTAAAATTAAAAACTTAAAGTGAGACACCTGTAGTTAAAATGTTGGGACACTACAAATCAAATTACAGTAATTCAATAATTTTCCCCTGTGTTATTCTACTTCATTTTTGGATTTATTGCAAACGCTACATATGCTAATTTTCCATGCCGTATGTTCACCTTATTTATTAAATAAGTGTATTTATTAAAAATATTACATTTCTGAAAAGAAAACATGAGAAAGGAAGCTCAGTTCTAGTGGAAATAACATCACTGTCAGACTGTTCATTTCTTAGCTTTTAACATTATAACCCTTTCACAGTAAGGCTACGAAAAAGTGACAGGTTGCGAATTACAAAAAAAAAAAGTATTATGGAGTGCCATTTTGAGTGATCCATCGATTTGCCATTTGTAATATTTAGGTGAGTAACCAGTGTCAGAGAACAGTAACAGTACAACCGTCAGGTTTTTCCTCTGTATGCAAAGATGCTTAGGTTAAAAATATAAATAAATACTAGACTTTTGGTCTTCTAAGGTGGAAAAAGTTTACCTTTCATGGTGCTTTTATAAAACCCTGATAAAACATTAAAGTTGAATAACTGGCAGTCTTTTTTTTAAATAAAAATAAAATGCTGTTTAAGTATTTTATATGACTATGATATTGCTGTACACAATGAGATTAAGTTTTCTTTGTTGATGCATTTAGGTAACACTAAACTAAATGTAAAGGCTTGGATTTATTGGGGGTCTGTCAATGATGTTAGCAACAATTTCATTTAAGATGTAAATAATCCAATGTAATATGATCCAAAATAATTTAAAGACTTAAATTTAAACTAATATAGAGCCTTGTTAAAAGACTTGCTTATATAATGTTAAGTGTTTCGCTTAAACTAATGATAAGTTGCTAAACCTGTAGTTAATGGGGCAAGAACCAATTAAAACAAAGTAGTGGTAAGGGTAATGAATGATAACTTGCTAAACCTGCACTCAATGGGCAAGAAACAAGTATACTAATGTATCTATCATAATTCACTCAAATGAATAGAGTAGAGGCTGCGGCTAAAAATGGGAAGGTCAATCACATGTCACAAAGGCATCAAGGCACATCTTTTAAAAAAAGAGACAGTGATTGATGGTTAAAGGCTGCAGCATTTCTCTTCTAATATTATTCAGATAATAATGATTATCAATACAGAGTGATAAAAGACACTCACATGATGAAAATCATAATAAAATTATCGGTGCCACAGAGCTGCTGGGAAGCATTTTTTAAGCAGCTTACTATAATATGATGACTGGGTAGTCACAGTTGGTAAACTCAATGGCCAAATGCCATTGTGGCACAAATGCCATTGTGCCTCCTGCTATTAATTTTTACTATTTTCTTCTTTTTTTTCACTGTTTACATTAGGGGTCGCCACTCCAAATCCAAATTTTCCTTCTCACCCTGCCTTGAGCATCCTCCTTCTTTGCCCAATCTACCTGCATGTCCGACCTCACCACATCTATTTACCTCCACTATGGCCTTACACTTCTCATTCTGCCTGGCAGGTCTATCATTAGCGTTGTTCTGTAAATAATAATCCTATCCTACCTCAATCTTGCCTAACTAACTTCGTCTCTAAAATGTCCTTTCCGTGCTCTTTCTCTAATTAACTTATTTTTTAACTTGCCCGTCCTTGCCACTCCCAGCCATTTCTAGTTCCCTCTTCTAGTTTTTGGCAGGCATGCCATCTTTGAACTATTCAAAATCACAGGCCTTGCTGTTCTGTTCTCTGAACTTTTTTTTGTACTTCGGCAAAAAATACTCGTCAACTGGGTACTCTCTTCATGTTCCACAACTTGCCTCTCTTCAAATACCTGCACACAGACAATTATTGGAACCTTTGGCAGGTTTGTCAGTTACACCCTTGGTTCTGCCTTGGACTCTACAAGCGGCCTCCATTTGTCCATGCTGCTACAACAGTTTAAGTATAAAAAAAATTCCTGCCTAGGCATATTTACATTGATAATACATGCTTATGAAGTAAATATTTTATATACTTATATACTATATAATTAGGTTTATATATTTATTGTCCATGTTACTAGTGCCAATCATCTGTAGTCCATTTGCTTCTCTACATACTTTCTTCCCGTTGTTCTGTTTGTTAATCATCTGTAAAACTATGAAACTTTTATTATTTGGGTTAATAATTCTTAGCACCTATTAAAAGGGTGGTGGATGTCTTAATGTTATTTGTGCTGGTAAGGCGGAATCAGACACAGCAGTATTTCCCAAGCCCTCGAACTATGTGTTCACTCACTGTGCACTTACCTATATTGTATACCTAATTAGTTTACATTGTAGAGATAAAATAGTAGCTATTTTGTTGTTACATAGTTTGTGGTCCTTTTCTAATTATTCATAAATGCTTATAGGATGGTGCCTACAGGATGCTGGTGCTTGGACACATCTGATTGGTGGATGATAAGAAGTCAGCAGCTGTAATAAAGTGTTTAAAATTCCAGCAGCATGCTGTGTCTGATACACTCTTACAAGTACAACACACACTAATGTCACCACCCCTACTTTAGTGTCATCGCAGAAAAGTATGCAGAAAAAAAAGATGAGCTACATGCTGTAATCTTTGAAAATCTAGTATCTAGTAGTAAATCTGTACATTTCAGTACCCTTAAATATAATTCACTTCAGTTTACATAAAAAGTGACCAATAAGTGATGTTTAATATACATCTGTATTTATTTCAAAGCCTTTTTGACTTTTATTGTTAACCTGTCCCCTTTCCTTACCCATTGTCATGGAAACCTTAACATTGAAATGCCCCAGCCAAACGCTTGCGACCAGGCAACAGGACCAGACACATGCATCTCTAACACTGCACACTGACCAGGAGCTAATGCCTTTCCAAGATGCTTGTATTTTGTAAGCCCTCAATTTAGGAGGCAGTATTAGCAGATCCCCTTAACTTCAGTGTCCTTATTATATGTTATTTAATGTTGCATTAAATAAATGTCACTAAGCTAACTAAATTGTAACTAATTTCTGTTACAAGCCATGCCATAACAAAACAATCAGCCCCTAGAAGATGTCAGTGGCATGCAAGTCAAAGGCATTCTTGGGAGAACCACAGAGAGCACCATGCAGATCAGTTCTGTTAAGGTGTCGCACCTGTTGGCGAGGATATGCCGAGCTGGGCATCTCATCACATAGTTAAAATTAAAATTTTATTGTTTTTTTTTTGTGACCAAGTCTATGATTTTTTCCTTGCTTTTCTGTAGTGTTGGTTGCTGGGCTCTCCTCCATAGGGCAGTGCCAACCTCTCATTTCATTCCTCTTTAATGTACCAATGTGAATTATTAAGATTTTTTTTTTCTATGGCAAAACAATGACTTAGAGTGTATAAGATCTAATTTCACTTCATGTCAGTGCACTATTATCAAATCGCCATGTGTGTCTTTGCCACCACTGCAGACTGAATGATTTGCTGTGCTTGATCCCACAGTAAGTAAAGTGAGAGCGAGTGTTGCTCAACACTTTGCCAACATCTTTGAGTCTTTGGCTTGCTTTATTTTTTGTTGCCACTGCTATTATTATACTGCTACTGCTCTTTCTTTTGAAATAAAGAACACTTTTTTTTAAACCTTATATCCGGTATCAACTTTGGCTTGATAGAAAACAAGTGATTTTAAACCTTGATATGTCCACTGTGTGCACTTAGTACTTGTACTCAGAAGTCTATTTTATTTGCACATATATATATATATATATCTATATATATATATCTATATATATATATATATATATATATATATTCATTCATTCATTCATTATCTTCCGCTTATCCTCTATTAGGGTCGCGGTGGGGTTCCCCATGCCCATCCAGGGGAGAACGTCTCGGGCGCCGGGCAGATAGACCCAGGACAGGGCGCCAATCCATCGCTGGGCACACACTCACTCACACATACACACTCTAAATTGGGCATTTTTTTTATTTTGAGAATTCAATTAACTTGATCCATGTTTTTGGACTGTGGGAGGAAACCGGAGAACCCGGAGGAAACCCACGCAGACACGGGGAGAACATGGAAACTCCACCCAGATGGGGATTCGAACCGGGAATCCCTAGCGCTGAGAGGCGAATGTGCTAACCACTAAGCCACCGTGCCGCCTATATATATATATATATATATATATATATATATATATATATATATATATATATATATATTATTGTATTATTGAGATTATATATGCCATTATGTATTAGCTCTGCTTTCTCTTGATATATAATCCTATATATTCAACCCTCATTTTTTTCCTGCACAGGCATATGGAGAGGGTTATTTTGGTAGTCTCAAACTGAAGACCACATATGTGATTTACGTTCATCAGTGTGCGGCAGTGGTGT
>JAFMOD010000321.1:172471-195402 GCA_019802435.1 Corydoras maculifer
GCACACACTCACTCACACAGACACACTCTAAACAGGGCAATTTTGAGAACTCAATTAACTTGATCCATGTTTTTGGACTGTGGGAGGAAACCGGAGAACCCGGAGGAAACCCACGCAGACACGGGGAGAACATGGAAACTCCACCCAGATGGGGATTCGAACCGGGAATCCCTAGCGCTGAGAGGCGAAAGTGCTAACCACTAAGCCACCGTGCCGCCTAATTATTTTATATATTTTAAAATTTATAAATATATAAAATGGTCTTAAATAGTTATTTAAGTTATTTAAATATGCACTTAGACAGAGTTTTATTTCACAGCTGCAGTTTGCTTCAATTAACTCAGGTTACTCATATAGAACAAGCTTTACAGGATAAATTGTACTGGTTGGACTTAATTATGATAGCTTTTTTACATCATTATATGTACACTTATGGAGCCTTTTCAAGTAAAATAGTTTAATTTGGGCGGCACGGTGGCTTAGTGGTTAGCACGTTTGCTTCTCAGCGCTAGAGATTCCTGGTTTGAATCCCCATCTGGGTGGAGTTTCCATGTTCTCCCCATGTCTGCGTGGGTTTCCTCCGGGTTCTCCGGTTTCCCCCCAAAATTAAAAAAACATGGATCAAGTCAATTGAATTCTCAAATATTGCCCCATATAGAGTGTGTCTCTGTAAGTGGGTGTGTGCCCAGAGATGGATTGGTGCCCTGTCCTGGGTCTATCTGCCCAGCGCCCGAGAAGTTCTCCCCTGGATGGGCATGGGGAACCCCACCGCGACCCTAATAGAGGATAAAGCGGGAGATAATGAATGAATGAATAGTTCAATTTGGTCCTTATTTCTTATGTATTATGAGAGTATAATCCAGTAAAAGCAGTTTATTGTATTCACTTTAACTAAAAATACAACTACAACATGCTTTGTGGCAATAGATTACAAATAAAGGCTCATTTATGCTCAACGTTAAACACGGAAACAGATACGGACGGAGCCTTTTGTCCGTACTCTGCGTTCATTTTTTACGTAATTTGCACGTTTTCTGAAAGCTTGCGGATGCGGACAGGATGGAGCAATACCACTGGAAACCGTGGGGGCAGTGCATGATGCAACCACTTCCATATGTACACGAAGAAGAAGAAAAACATGGCGGAACTTTTTGAAGACTGGTTGTGCGAGTTGGTGCGCAATTTTAATCATTTATATTATGTTACTTCGCCAGGGCACAGGGACAAACAGTTTTTACAAAACAAGTGAATAAAATTCTCCATCCAAATGTCGCGACCTATTCAGTGGCCTCACAGACCACTTTTTGTCGTTTTTGCAGTATGTACAAAATCACAAGTTCCTCCGCCGTCGCCATGTTTGATTTTTACTCTAAACTGCCCTCTAATGGATGTAGTGTTCAACAACCATATCAACGGAGCTGACGCAAGGAAGTACGTGGGCAGTAACTGTTATATCGCATGAAGCGCACGCACACATTTCCGTACGCAGAGGGAGTATAAATGATGCTTAACACTACTACTACTACTACCATACAGACAGACATAAAATATATCATATTTCAATTTGAATAAATAATTCAATTTGATAAATGGTAATTGCGTTAAGTAATCAGTCCAAACTTTTAAATTATTTATAAAGCTTTCACTTTCCTGAGAATGGTTTCTTTACGATTGTGGAGTGTGTCTGGAAATATTTGCCCATTTATTTAGAAAAGCATTTGTGTCAAGGATGCCTCTCATTCTCAATTGGTTTCATCCTCTTGTTCTGACTCACCTGAATTCTACTGCACCTAATTCTTGTTTTCTCTCTATTTAATCTTTCTTTCTCTCACATTTTGTTGTGTTGGATTTTGGTATATATATGTGTGTATGTACATCTCTCTGTTTTTGTTTATTTGATTATTATTATTATTATTATTATTATTATTATTATTATTATTATTAATTTTTTTAGCAGCACTGCTAGGCTGTATTGACCTGGACTATTTAGTAATGTGCTAAGGGGTTCATTTAGCTAAAATGTATAAGCCTGAGATAAATAATTTAATAAAAAGTAGTAAACATTTACAATAAATAGAAGATTGAATCTCATCACATGGCATGTGCAGTTCTTTTGTAACACATCTACTGTATTTCAGCCATTTCTGACATAATTATTATTTAGCAATTATATATATATATATATATATATATATATATATATATATATATATATATATATATTAGGAGTGGTAAAAAAAATCCTGTCCTGGCGATTGTCAATAGGTTAAAAATGCCCAAGAATCGATTTTAAAAAAATGCATTTAAGTTTTATTTTTTGCCGTCCCGAGCGTACTGCATTTAGCATTACATATCCACTTGGCCACCATACAGCAAGTTTGTTAGCCATCTCCCGCTGTCTGAATGGAGTTCACTAGCATGCTAGTTCATGCTAGTTGGAAGCATGGAGCAGGGGGAGAGCACAATTTGACCCCCCCCCCCCGTCCTTGTTAAAAGCCAGTGTTTGGCTTTTAAAGCCAAAAAGAGAGAGCTCAACATGAGCACAACTGTTTGCAAGGAGTGTAAAATGAAATTGAGGTACTTTGGAAATACGACAAATGCACAAGCCCGTTTGCCGGACATCACCCTGAGCTAAAAGAAGTTGAAAATATATTTAATATTTAAGGTTAAGTTTTAAAAAAGTAGCGAATGTTGGTGCAATATAGTTAAAAAGACTGAAGCATGTATTTTATTTTTAATGTTAAGTTTTAAAGATTTGTAAAGTATAGCACTATATTTTGCACTATATGCACTATGACTATAAAGTCTGTATTTTCCTTTCGATTAAAGGCTAATGCACTATGGTAAACATTTGCATCAATATATTTTTAATTGTTTGTTCATTGATAGATGTTTTTAATGTAAGAAAAAGCCCAGCAGCTAAGCTAATCTAACACTGCTTATTTTAATCACAACATCCCTGGAGCAATGAGGGCTAAGGGTCTTGCTCAAAGACCTATACTGGTAACTTCAGTGGACCTGGGATTTAACCCCCCAACCTTCAGATTGATAGCCCAACGCCCTAACCACTGAGCTACCTGAAAGAACCTGAAAGAAATGTTCTATTTGTTAACATTTTTATTTCATCTTGTCAATCACGTAATTGAAATAAAATTTTAAGATTATTTGAAATGAAAAATTTTCTGAATTAAAAATTATTTCCGATGTACGGTATATATAAGAAATTTCAGCAAAAATCATAAAAATTTAAATGTAATACTTAATATTGTGCCTACTAGCCACTGAGTGATATAAGTTTGTAAAAATCAAATAAATGTAATAGATGAAAATAAATAACATAAATGCAGCCATGTCTCAAAATTATGAGTTTAAATATAATGTGATGTTGTCCTCAACAAAAGTTGGTGGAATTACAAGCAGCAGGCGGTTGATTTACTTATCATTGCACACATTGAGCCATGCTTGAATGAACAACCCTGATTTGATGAAAGAAAGCCTCTGCATACAGAATTACTGACCTAATAAATCCTGGAGATGTCCTTTCTAGTTAGCATGATTTACTGTGCTTAGAAGATGCATTAGGGGGGGAAAGAGTACTAGCACCACAAAGTTAAGGTCAATCTCTGAATCATTTGTACTCTTAAAAAAGTAATACATGGCAGTAGTTTATTTGTGATTTAAATAATTGTGCAGAATTTAAAATAGTAATATAAATTAACTTCAAGATCAAATGATTTATTCAGAGTTCACATTAGTTTGTAGTTACTAAAAAAGGTGCTAAACTGCCTCATAAAATCAGAAACAAAACAGTAAAATGTTTCCACATACAGCACCAGTCAAAAGTTTGGACACACCACCTTCTTGCCCCGTTGTCTGTTTTGTCAACTTACCATATACATGTTGTTTTACAATTACAGACTGTAGTATCTATGTTTTCATTTTTGTTATTTTGTTTGTCCTCTGTTCTTTCTCTGTGCTCTATTGGTCAGGACTTTCACAGAACAGGTATAATGTGGGTGGTGTATTGTTTATTGTCAGTTCTGCAATGACATTGATGCGATGAGGGGGTTTAAGTGCAACAATGCTGCTGCTGTAGTTTCATTTAAATACCAAAGTGATACTGTCACAGACTACAGACACAGATCACAGACTGTAGTCCATCTGTTTGTGAACTACAGTACATACTGTTAGTCCCTTTACTCTGTTTTCTAATGGTCAAGACACCAATAGTACCACCACAGAGCAAGTATTCTTCAGTATTATTCCTATAAAATGGAAAATAAGTGGAGAAAAAAGGAGGTGAGTCCAAACTTTTCACTGTTACTGTATTTTTGCAACATTTAAACTTTAACTTTAACCCAGAATAAGAGCCTATATTTCCTATTGTAATGACAGTAAAGTGTGATGCCTTAATCAATGATATCTTTGTTATCATAAAATATAATAATCCATCTACAAATGTAAGTTTTAACAAAGGAAAATAAATTCATTTTAAATTGCATATTTAAGCAGTGAGAATTCTTAGTATTCATTTTACCTAATTCATATTCATAACCTAATACAAATTTCACCCCGTTTTAAACTTGTTTACAATTATAAGCTGAAGTTAAATTAGTTACATTTACATTTAGTCATTTAGCAGACGCTTTTATCCAAAGCGAATTATAAATGAGAACACCAAAATGAAGTAGTCATGGAGAAAACCAGCTACACTGTAGAATTATCAAACCTGATCGTTATCTGATCCTGTCATTAAAAAGATGCGTAAAAAAAGTGTTGGGAAGATCGTTCCATTATTTTAAGTTCAAGTTCAAGTTATTTATTTATATAGCGCTTTTTACAACAGTACATTGTCACAAAGCAGCTTTACAGAATGAAAAGCCTTTAAAACCCCCAAAGAGCAAGCTGAAGCGACAGTGGCAAGAAAAAACTCCCTTTAATGTTGTTATTTAAGGAAGAAACCTTTGGAGGACCAAGACTCAGTGAGGGACTCATCCTCCTTGAGCGGCCAGGCAGCAACAACAATGTAGGACAGCCATGTACAGATATTTAACAAATGAAAAAACTCTAACAACTGGAAAACTATATGTGAGTCCATTAAGGGGGTCCTGCAGGACCAGTATTTTGCAGTGGTGAATGTCACAAGTGAGAATAAGCTGCTCCGAGAGGTGGAATCAGCAGGCGGCAATTATCACTGGAGCGAAGTGATGAGCCGGAGTGAATTTTGAAAGGATAGAGTGAAGGTAAAAGGGGGAAGATCCAGAAAAGTAACCAGATACAGGGAACCAATGGAGAGAATTGAGTAGTGGAGTGACAGGAGTTCGCTTGGACTGGTTGAAAGTCGGGCTGTAGAGTTTTGAATTGTGGAAGCTGGGAGACCGGCAAGTAATGCATTACAATAATCAAGCGGGGATAGGATGAGGGCTTGCACTAACAGCTGGGTAGCATGTTCAGTCAAGAAAGGTCTGATCTTCCATTGTAAAGAAGGAATCTGCAGGAACAGACAGTTTTGATAACATGATCAGAGAGTTTAAAGTGGGAGTCAATTGTGAAACCAAGGATCTGGACCGAATCGGCTGGAGAGATTGTGGAGCCATCAATTTGGAAGCTCAGGTCATGCGGGTTGAGGGTTTAGCTGGGATAATAAGAAGCTCTGTTTTTGCTAAATTTAATTTGAGACGATGGGCCTTCATCCAAACAGATATGTCAGTGAGGCAAGCAGATATCCGATTTAAGATTGAGGTGTCGTCAGGGGCAAAAGACAAATTAGCATAGCAATGGTAAGAGAAACCATTGGTAAGAGTAGTGTGTTGTTTCCGAAGCACTTCTGTGAGCCAGGGACTGGATGGAGAGCTGTGTGTTTTCCTGGTGGATATTGGACAGACCTAGTCAAGACAGGAAGCCAAGGTGGAGCAGAATGTGCTTGATGCAGTGTTAGTGTCAAGGGTTGAGATGTTACTGTTGCAAGGAAGGGCAACTGTAACCAAGTCAACAAAAACTGTATTAGAGAGAGAGCTAAGATTATGACGTACCTGAGTAGTTTTTACTGATGATCAAGGGAAGTGGATGAAGAGAAACTGAGAACTGCATAAAAAAGTGATGTGATTCATGAAGTAGAGTGATGTGTAGGTCAGAAGAGAAACATGAGCATGTCATGATGAGGTCAAGATGGTTACCAGCCCGGTGGGTAGCTGAAGTGCAGAGTAGATGGAGGTCCAGGATGAAGATAAGAGCAAGAAACTCAGTAGTGTACGGTTGGTCTAAGTGAATGTTGAAATCACTGAGGATGACAAGAGGACAACCATCATCTGGGAATGATAATAACATATCAAATTCCTCGACAAAGTTATCCAGTTGACCTGGGGGGTGACACAATTACATTTAACAGGTTCTGTGATTGTCAGTGCATGGAATTCAAATAAGACAGTGTTGGACAAAAGTGTAAGAGGAGACAATTTTCATTTGTGAGAAATAAGCAAACATGTTCCACCTACTCTTTTGCCGATACAAGGAAAGTGAAAGAAGTGAAAATTAGTGGAAAGGGAGGCTGATGTCACGTAGTTCTCTGGGCCGGATCCACGTCTCAGTGAGGGCAAAAAACTGAAGACCAGCATGAGCAGCAAAAGCAGGAATGAAATCAGATTTCTTGATGGCTGACTGTTCAGTTCCATAGTCCTGCAGAAAAGGTGAAGAGCTCGCTTGTATTCACCTGCTAAGTTCGAAGGTGTGCAAGAGTGCGCCTTCTCTTCTGAGGAAAGGAACATGTGCATGTGGAGGAAATGACAGGGATGAACTGAAATCACATACTGAAGAGAAAGAAGGTGTGAATAGGTATAAAATAGATTTCAGAAGAAGTGAATGATGTAAGAGGAGTAATTACAGTGGGTTGCAAAAGTATTCATACCCCTTGAACTTTTCCATATTTTGTCACATTACAACCACAAACATAAATATATTTCACTGGAATTTAATGTGAAAGACCAACACAAAGTGATATACAATTGTGAAGTGGAATGAAAGTTATACATGAATCAACAATTTTTTTACAAATAAAAAACTGAAAAGTGCGATGTGCAAAATTATTCAGCCCCCCTGAGTCAATACTTTGTGGAACCANACCTAAGCCTGCTTTAAACTTCTCCAAAACCATATTCCTAACCTGTCTGGTGTGTTCTTTGGACTTCATGATGCTGTTTGCTCCCCAATATTCTCTTAACCAACATCTGAGGCCGTCACAGAGCAGCTGTATTTGTACTGAGATTAGATTACACACAGGTGGACCCTTTTAAGTCATTAGCAGTCATCAGGCAACTTCTGAATGCAATTGGTTGCACTCAAGGAAAAGGGGGCTGAATAATTTTGCACATCGCACTTTTCAGTTTTTTATTTGTAAAAAAATTGTTGATTCATGTATAACTTTCATTCCACTTCACAATTGTATACCACTTTGTGTTGGTCTTTCACATTAAATTCCAGTGAAATATATTTATGTTTGTGGTTGTAATGTGACAAAATATGGCAAAGTTCAAGGGGTATGAATACTTTTGCAACCCACTGTAACTGAAAACGGTCGAAAAATGAGAAATCTACTTAGAGTTATTACTTAGAAATCTACTTAGTTGCCTTGTCGTTGTCCTTGCTCAGTGGACTTGCGCAGGTAGACTCGCAGGTCTTTACACGAATAGGTCTTCACACGACAGGACTATCACATCAGCGTATCGAAGGTTCTTAAATAGCCCGGATGAAACTAGCCCATGCCCCCTCTGGAACACTAACACGTTCAATGCATGATGCAAATAGGCAGCAGACTGAAACTAGAACTGAAACCGCTAATGACACCTATATTCTCACTAACAACAGTAATTTTAATATCTAAAAATAAAAACACCCAAAAAGACGCAATCAACAACAATTATGTACAAAATATAGGTATTGCCGTGCAGACGCGCAGATCTAAGATGCAGAACAGGGTATCCAAAGCAACAACAGTTAGTTCCTAATCAAACGCCTGACTATTCTATTATTACTGAAAACTTAATATCATGTTTAATTGTTAATCTCCTGGTTAAAGGAACCAGCCAGTGACACAAATGTCCCTGGTTAAATTCCTGATCCCACCAAGCACCATGGCTGAAGTGCCCCTAGGCAAACACTTGCTCCCCGGGTGCCATATACAAGGCTGCCTACCCCTCTGGGGAGTGGAGGACAAATTGCTCTGTGTGCAAGCACAGTAAGCAAAATAGATCACTTTATCTTTAATTGTTGTACTACTGCATAGTGTATATGTAGTTGACAGTTTGTAAATATTTTATATATTTCTAGGCTTTGGCAGAAATTTCACCTAAAACTTACCTAAAACAGATTTTTAAACAAGCTTCAATAGATAAAGTAAATAAAATCAAACAATTGATACAACAATGTTAGTTAAGCCATGTGAACCTATAGGATAAGCAATTTTTATGGTGAAATTAGTGTTTTTGGTCATACAGATGACAGACTGGGAGCATCCTGTTTTAATTAACAGACAGGGCAATATCAAAGTCAGATTTTCACAATACTTGTTAGTTTATCATGTCATAAAGAAAAGTGATTACTAAGTACCACAAAAGAAGAGTTTTTGATCAGGCTAGAAGATGTAACAAAACTCCTCTACACACTCCACCAAGTCACAAAGACGGACCTTGTAGTCATGTATACAAAGTACTGACATTTAATTCAAGAATTTACACATATGAACCAGAGTTTGTTGTTTTATCATTTAGCAAGTTGTTCTTGCCCAGATAAAGCAAAACATGTCCAAACCATTGTTCTATCTAAAGTATTCATTTCCATTTTCCAATACTCTATTGAGGTTTAAAGATATTCCAAAAAAAGATTTTTGTTTCAAATCAGTGGAGAGGTTAAAGATTTTTGGTTTATTGTCCTTGTTGTGAATTTGTCCTTAAAAAGAAAAAAAGTGGTGGGGTATTGGCACGTGCGTGTAAGAGTTTGGACTGGTATCTTTATAAGCTTTATTGATCTTTGCAATGCAATGTAAGTGTCATGAGTTACAAGGCCAAGTAACACTAGCTTGTACCTTGTGCTTTACTGTTCTTTGCTGATAAGCAAGGACACTGTTAGCTCTGAGGAAGCTTTTCTCTTGTGTGCTTGGCTGTCAAAAGGCTATTTCAGGGATCTCTGTGGTGGAGGAAGTGGGTCTCTTCTGCTTCTGCTTGAGTAAAATGATAGGAGCTGCTTTTTAAGTGCTTAATGAGTTGATTTTTACCTATCTGCATAAGTAAATAACTATTTACCAGATTCTTTAAGGTCATAGCCTTTTTTGGCCATTTCATTTATAAACTATACCTGACTATATCAAGACTCAAGTTTCATTAGCGACCCACCCTTTCCTCTAATTTTATTTAAAAATATGTGGGGTAAACTGAACTGGAAAGTGCAGAATAGAGAACCTATTGAGGATTGGGATTATTTCATAGAGATTTATAATAATAATAATAATAATAATAATAATAATAATAATAATAATAATAATATAGACAAGTATATAATATATAATAGGGATTATAATAATAGTGGTCAAAATTAATTTCTTTAGTAAGAATCTAGTGCTATTTAAAAAAATAAAAAAATAAATACAGGGGCACCAATAAGTACATTTTCCCTGTTCACTTGCATTGGATTGTAATCCATGCAAAATAATACCCCATACTTTGTATGGCTGACCACTCACAACAAAGGTTGAGCATTACCAGCCACTTTCTCTGACTCATTTATAGTGTACAGGAGTGTCTCTTCAGCACTGATTGGTGCTGTGGCACTCTGGAGATACATTAACCAGCATTTTGTTAACCTTCTCTTGGCAATTGACAAAAGCAGATTAATAAATCAATAAGGCATGATAATATGCACATATGGCAAAATCATATATAGATGTAGTAAAAAACAAAGAAAGCTGACATTACTGGTAAAATAATGCAGTTTTTATCTTTTTGTGTTTTAACAGATGCAGTGTTGACAACAAGGTATCCCGGGTTGCTTGGTTGAACCGGACAACCATTCTCTTTGCAGGAAAAGAAAAGTGGTCACTGGACCCCCGCGTGGTTCTGCTGAATAATACTGCAGCCACAGAATACAGTATAAAGATCCTAGATGTGAACTCACATGATGAGGGCCCATATGTGTGCTCCGTCCTTACAAATAAGAAACCAGAGTCCACGAAAGTTCATCTCATCGTCCAAGGTAAACTGCTTTTCAAATCCAATCTTTACTCAGGTGGTTCTGGAGATTTGTAAAGGGGCATCGTCATTTTCCCCCTCCCTGCACAAGTCTTATTATTTTTGACAGGAGCAGTTTTCATCACTCACTGTTGAGATTACAGAAATCTTATCAAAATGGGCTGAGATTGTTTTTGGCTTACTTGACATTTCAGTAAGACGGTTAAAGGTGAAGAACAACTTTGATTCTCCTTTTGCAGACTGAAATAATTAGATGAATCTCCTCAGACGTGACTCTGTGTGATGAAATTGGGATTTAATCTGGGTTTAATTTCAGATAGTTGATAGATATTGATTTAGGGAGCACAACAGAACGTAAAAAATAGACAGCGAGTAGAAAAAGGAGAAGAGAGCTCAAATAATTGATGTTAAATAGGTAATTAATTTTCTCAAAATATTTAATAGTAAATGTACTATTTTTTATGTTTATGCTATATGTGCATTAAAATAGCATATAATTATGCCATCAGTAATATTTTTATGTTTGATGTGCTGTAGCATAAGGTTAAAATGGTTATTTACCAACTTGTAAGACTCTGCATTAGAAAGTGCAGTTGTTAATCATTACAACTCATCTAACAATCTTCCATATTTGTTTTCACAAATATTTAAAGGTTTAATTGTTGTATATATGTGTTACAATTGAGCCTCTAACCAAATAAAACAAAAACTAAGGCAATTAATTTCCAATGCTATCTTAAGTACATTGAGTGATGCCTGGCAACAAAAATCACCAATTAAGAAACCAAAAATAAAATTAGGGGCAAGATGTGAATGTGGCTAAAACCTGCGGTTATTAAATTTTACATTAATGATTTAGTGCTTTTAATTATATATGCTGAAAATCTGTTTCTATCATTTTAGTTCCCATAGCAAAGATGAGGAAGAACCTGGATTTTGAGTTATCTGCATTTGTAAAATATACTCTGCAGTTCTTAAAGAAACAGTAGTCGTTAATTAAAAATTTAAATATATATTTTAACAAAAATGCATCCAATTTGTTTGTTTATGCAAATATAGCTAATAAATATAGCTCAGATATGAGGTCATCTAGCAGATGCTTTTATCCAAAGACACATACAAGTATCCCAACTTGATAGATGGAGCCAGAAAACAGGATCAGCCATGATGCATCATCCCTGGAGCAATGAGGGTTAAGGGTCTTGCTCAAGGACCCACATTGGTAACTTCATGTGATTTGAACCCACATCCTTCAGATTGATAACCCAACAACCTAACCAATGAGTTACCACACCCTCTATATTTTTATTTATTTTGCATTTATTATATTATATTATTATATTATATTGCGTTAATTTGATAAAATAATATTATTATCTCTTGTGGTTGGGTCTGGCATGCTCCCATATTTAACCAGCATGCT
This sequence comes from Corydoras maculifer, assembly GCA_019802435.1. Taxonomy (NCBI): domain Eukaryota; kingdom Metazoa; phylum Chordata; class Actinopteri; order Siluriformes; family Callichthyidae; genus Corydoras; species Corydoras maculifer. The sequence continues at coordinate 184,130 of JAFMOD010000321.1, forward strand.
GTGCCCCGTAACACTTTACTTTACAGGTTTAAAAAATGTATGCTCCCAAATTCAGGGAATATTATGGAGGAGTCATTTTTTTGCTGCATGACATATGTTCTTGTGAATGCTTGGGTGAGTTTGATGTGAAAAAACCTGAGCCCTAACATTATATTTTGATACAGTTGACAGCAAAAATACATGGCTTTCCATGTTTCAGCCTCAGATGTCCTATGTTCAAGGTTCAAAAAAAGGATAGGTTTTGAGACTAAATTAGGCTTCTCCCAACTATCAAAAGCTATGGCTGAGTAGTCTGAATAGATGAACACCAAGAGCAAATTTATTAAGAACACAAGCATGCTTTTCCCTAAAGGGGGATTCACATGAATGATCAGAAAGACAAATGCGATTTGAGAGCAACATTGTAACATGAACGATGTTTAAGCCTGGCTACAAGTTATTTAATCCTGCTGCACTAGAGTAGCTTCTCATTTTTTAAACAAGCATGTTGAAATATGTGTTTTGGAAAACACATGAAAAATCTTTTTTTGGCCAGATGGTGTGTGTGTTTGTGTGTGTGTTTGTGTGTGTATATATACAGTATATATCACATCACACATGACCATGACTTTAGTACTGTGTGTTTTCAAAGAGTTTTCTGTTTCTGTTCTGTTTCATAAATTAGCTTTTATGTTTTTATATTCCACACATGTGACGTAAAGGCAAAAAATACTGATAATTCTATTGCAATGTTGAAATATTTTAGTTTCATTACATTCATTACAACCTATGATTTATTAGTGTTCTTTAAACAATGTTAATTGTAAATGTTGTTTCTACATTTACTGTGACAGTTTCAGTGTTTTCCAGTCTTTTTAATAGAACCTTTTCTAAAACAAACAAAAAAAAAACTCAATATCATGTCCCCTGGTGGAATCATGTCTCACCATCCTGCTCCACTACAAAAATCGCATGCTAAGGATTAGTTCTATATCTGTTACTGCGTTTGGCTAATCATAGTATGAAGCCTTTTCTAAAAGTGGACAAATCCATGCTCACTTTTCTTTTTATTGATCATATCTATTGATCAGTAGTAATGCTAGAAGGGGCAAGTAATATGTTAGAGTATGGCGTAATATAACACCTCCTTTTTTTTGACCTGAGCTATTCTCTATTGCAATGCGTATCACTACAAGACACAAACTGCAGAGAATTGATTTATAACAAATATAAGCGATAATAATGCATTGGAATATATTTATGAGGTATATATGGTTCAATATTTGGACCTTAAGGATTAGCTGATTAAAAGTAAAACTATTTTAAGTATTTGAAACATATCTTTATATAGTTTATTTGTGAAAGTATGGAAATTTTTTTTAAAAATGCTTATCAGGCTAGAAACCTATTCAAAATCATCTGAAACCAAAGAAACCCCAAGCAGCTACTGTAGACAGGGGTAGTGTCAGTCAACACATCTGCTCAATGACTGTTAGCTAAGTGCCTTATTATTATAATTTATTTTTTTTATAATTTTCCACGGAAATCCTTTTTGTTTTTTGTTTTGTTTTAAATACAAAAAAACTTGTAAGGCTTAGTGGTGGACAGGGCAGAATACTGTACTGCAAGTCTGTTAAATCAAAAATAGATCTACTTATTCTGCTAAAAAATCATCCTGGCAGAACTGCAAACCTGATGGTTCAAAATAAATCCGGTTCTGTCCAGCAGATTCAAGTGTGTGGAGTGCTTTGATAAGATATATAGTGAGTAGTAATAGAGGCTAAGGCTCAGAAAAAAAGGCTGTTTATATGAGTCTAGATTTTCTAGATTGTCCTGTAAATTTTGCCCAATATAATGGAGACAAACAATTCTCTTTGTTGTCCTGAAACTTGCGTTCCAAGTCCCTTCTGTTCTCAAGCATACAGCTGGGGTACCACATTGCAACACAGTAGCAAAGAATGCTCTTTATTGTGCTTCTATAAAAAATTGAAGGAAGCTGAGTGGAAAGCTTACTCTTTTGAGCTTCCTCAAAAAGAAATGATGAAAGGGGTTAGTTGTTCATGTCAGATACTTTGTGACGACGAGTCCAACAAATTTGATGCTGTTGACACTCTCTACCTCCTCACCCTTTGATGCATAGTAAAGATTAAAGTCCTTTAAGGTCACTCCTGTAGCTTTCTGCTATTCTAGAAAATCTGTTGGGGAAAGCTGATGACACCTCAAAAGTTAGGACCACATAATAAAGTAGTATACCGAATTTAACACAGTGCAACATGTGAATTTAGATTACCTAGTGAAGTTGGCTTACTGGTATGGTAAGCTGGGTGTTGACAGCACTGACAATTAAAATTATTAAAAGATTAAAAGATATGCTTTAGAATATTCTAAAATCAGGAAGTATAACATGGATCATTACTTTGTAATCGTAACAAATAATATTATATTATGATTTTTATTTAATAATTTTTTTACTGCAGGCAGTGGTTTTGTATGATGAATTCAAATTTTTTTATGTTTATATTTGATATGAATTTATATATATATATGAATTTATATTGCGGCACGGTGGCTTAGTGGTTAGCACGTTCGCCTCTCAGCGCTAGGGATTCCCGGTTCGAATCCCCATCTGGGTGGAGTTTCCATGTTCTCCCCGTGTCTGCGTGGGTTTCCTCCGGGTTCTCCAGTTTCCTCCCACAGTCCAAAAACATGGAACAAGTTAATTGAATTCTCAAAATTGCCCCATATAGAGTGTGTGTGTGTGAATGTGTGCCCAGCGATGGATTGGCGCCCTGTCCTGGGTCTATCTGCCCAGCGCCCGAGACGTTCTCTCTCTGGATGGGCATGGGGAACCCCACCGCGACCCTAATAGAGGATAAGCGGAAGATAATGAATGAATGAATGAATGAATTTATATTCATTTATTCATTTATTATCTTCAGCTTTATCCTATATTAGGGTCACGGTGGGGTTCCCCATGCCCATCCAGGGGAAAACGTTTCAGCCGCTGGGCAGATATACCCCAGACAGGGCGCCAATCGATCGCTGGGCACACACTCACTCACACAGGCATGCACGCATACACACTCTATATGGGGCAATTTGGAGAACTCAATTGACTTGAGGCGGCACGGTGGCTTAGTGGTCACCCCATCTGGGTGGAGTTTCCATGTTCTCCCCGTGACTGCGTGGGATTTTCTCCGGGTTCTCCAGTTTCCTACCACAGTCCAAAAACATGGATCAAGTCAATTGAATTCTCAAAATGGCGCCCTGTCCTGGGTGTATCTGCCCAGCGCCTGAGACGTTCTCCCCTGGATGGGCATTGGGAACCCCACTGCGACCCTAATAAAGGATAAAGCGGGGGATAATGAATGAATGAATTGACTTGATCCATGTTTTTGGACTGTAGTAGGAAACTGGAGAACCCGGAGGAAACCCACGCAGACACGGGGAGAACATGGAAACTCCACCCAGATGGGGATTCGAACCGGGAATCCCTAGTGCTGAGAGGCAAACGTGCTAACCACTAAGCCACCGTGCCGCCCCTGAATTTATATAATTAATAATTTTTAGTTATCTCTGTCCATTTGAAGTTGAAGATTCTAAGTTAGCAAAAAGCATAGAAAAGCACAAGAAAAACAAACAGTTTAAGGCTAAGCAAGTTAAATTTGAGCACTGCATAGCAGTGCAGATGCCAGTCCCTGTACAATCAGGGTTTTTTTTAAGTGATGATAATGCCATATGTTTACGTTTTAGCTCACACAGGGAACAAATTAAAGAGTAAATCTGTCGCAGTAAGCTTTTTTCAATTATTTGATTTTTATTTATTGTCCTTTGTAAGGGGCTCAAGGACATTAACACATTTGGTGTGGTGAATCACTAAGAATCACATAAATGCTTTCATGGTTTGTTCATTTGGGTTAAAAACAAATCAGTAAATTTTGCACAGAGGAAGGTCAGAGCACTGCTTATATTTCTTATCATGAAAATGAGATTTTTTATTTACTGACCATTATACAACAACGTATAAAACAAAGGAGGTAATGCATCTAGTTTGTCAGTAAGTTTTTCGAAAGTTGTTTAAATACAGATCAGAATGTTAAAATGCTTTAAAATTTTGTGTGCTTGTATTCAATGACTTAATTTTGTATTTAATCAAACCTGTAATATTAGTTAAAATGTACATTTCTTTTTACATAGTCTTAAAAGATATTTTTTTAAAAAGTAACTATACTGTAAATTCCACATAAGGAATTTGACAGAAAAAGCACAGCTGATCCTCACTATTTTGAAACCCAAAAGGTATGCAGCAGATTCTACAGTCCACTGAATTAAAAGCTTCATGGAATTTTCACAGAACGATAAGATGTCTGTTAATAAATAAAATAATTAAGCTTTAGTTACACTTACAAAAAATTGTTAATATCTGGTTTTAAATTGCATTATAATTACATATTTGATGATGTAAACTAGGCAGGTCACATTTTATTCCAGTACTTAAGTTAATTAGTAGTGACATTAAGATGAATTAATACATTGTGAGCACTATTTTGACTAATGACTACTTGAGTAATATCCATGAGTAATGAGTAATAAGTAAAGGTGCATTATCCAGTTTTATTGAATTTCACTTACATAATTAGCTAACAACACCTCCTTGGATCACCACCTTACCGTGGTGGAGGAGTTTGCATGCTTGAATGATCCTAGGAGGTATGTCTGGGGCAAAAAGCCCCTGGCAGAGTCTCCCAAGGCAAATTGGTCCTAGGTAATGGGCCAGACAAAGAGTGGTCCAATAAAACCCCTATGAATATAAACACCAGGAACAAGGGTACCCTGCCCGATTTAGGGTTATCGGGGACCCACCCTGGAGCCAAGCCTGGGGATAGGGTTCGTCAGCGAGCGTCTGGTGGTCGGGCACTTTCCCATGGTGCCTGACCGGGCCCAGCCAGAAGGAGTTCCATGGGTTCCCCCTCAAACGGGCTAACCACCGGGGGGGGGGGGGGGGGGGGGNAGGCGTGGGCCTGGGCGTCGTGATCCTCGGTTGCTGAAATTGGCTTTCGGAACTTGGAACATCACTTTACTGGCAGGGAAGGAGCCTGAGCTTGTGCGGGAGGTTGAGCGATACCGGCTAGATATAGTCGGGCTCACTTAAACACACAGCTCGGGTTCTGCGTCCAATCTCCTTGAGAGGGGCTGGTTCTTTTCTGGAGTTGGCCATGGCGAGAGACGTCAGGCAGGTGTGGGCTTTCTCGTGGCCCCCTGGCTAGAAGCGTGCATGTTGGGGTTTTCTCCGGTGGATGAGAGGGTAGCGTCCCTATGCCTTCAGGTTGGGGAACGGGTACTGACTGTTGTCTGCGCTTATGCGCCGAACGGCACTTTAGAGTACCCAGCCTTCTTGGAGTCTGTGGGGGGGGTTACTAGAAAATGCTCCCCCTGGAGACTCTGTAGTCCTACTGGGGGACTTCAACGCTCACGTGGGCAATGACCTGGAGAAGTGTGATTGGGAGGAACGGCCCCTCTGTTCTGAACCTGAGTGGTGTTCAGTTGTTGGACTTCTGTGCAAATCATGGTTTGTCTATCACGAACACCATGTTCGAGCACAAGGGTGTCCATAAGTGCACATGGCGACAGGATACCCTTGGCTGCAGTTCAATGATCGACATTGTAGTTGTGTCATTGGACTTGCGGCCATGTGTCTTGGACACTCGGGTGAAGAGAAAAGCTGAGCTGTTAACTGATCACCACCTGGTGGTGAGTTGGATCAGATAGCGGGGGAAGATGCCGGTCAGACCAGGCAGACCTAAACGTATAGTGAGGGTTTGCCCTGAACATCTGCCAGAAGAACCCGTCAGACGGATGTTCAACTCTCACCTCCGTCAGAGCTTCAACCACATTCCGGGGGAGGTGGGGGACCTTGAGCCTGAATGGGACATGTTCCGTTCCTCCATTGTTAAGGCGGCGGACAGGAGCTGTGTTCGAAAATAGTTGGTGCCTGTTGTGGCGGTAACCCTCGGACATGGTTGGCTTGTGGAAATCCAGAAGCAGCTGATCGGTACCGGCAGGCCAAGGGATTTGCGGCTTTGTGCGGAGGCAAAAACCCGGGTGTGGGAGGAGTTCGGTTAGACCTTGGAAAGTGACTTTCGGTCGGCTCCTAGAAGATTCTGGCAAACTGTCAGGCGACTCAGGAGGGGAAAGCAGTGTGCCACCAACACAGTATATAGTGGAGGGGTTGCACTGTTGACTTCCACTGGGGACGTCATTAGGCGGTGGAAGGAATACTTCAAGGACCTTCTCAATCCCACCAATATGCCCTCCGGAGAGGAGGCAGAGTCAGAGGATCCGGGAGGAGGCTTGTCCGTCACTGTTGCTGAAGTTTCTAAGGTAGTTAGAGGGCTCCTTGGTGGCATGGATGAGATCCGCCCAGAGTTCCTCAAAGCTCTGGATGTTGTTGGGCAGTCTTGGTTGACGCGCCTCTTCAACATGGTCATCGGGGCAGTGCCTCTGGACTGGCAGACACCGCCATCTGTGAGAGGTGGTGCCTCTTTTTAAAAAGGGGGACCGAAGGGTGTGTCCCAATTACAGGGGAATTACACATCTCAGCCTCCCCGGCAAAGTCTATGCAGGGGTACTGGAGAAGAGAGTCCGACTGATAGCTGAACCTCGGATCCAGGAGGAGCAGTGTGGTTTTCGTCCTGGTCGTGGAACACTGGACCAGCTCTTCACTCTCTCCAGGATCCTCGAGGGTTCATGGGAGTTTGCCCAACCAGTCTACATGTGCTTTGTGGATCTGGAGAAGGCTTTCGACTGTGTCCCTCGAGGTATTTTGTGGGAGGTGCTTCGTGAGTATGGGGTACATGGCTCCTTACTACGGGCCATTCAGTCCCTGTATTTGCGAAGCAGGAGCTTGGTTCGCATGGTTGGCAGTAAGTCTTGTTTCCAGTAAGGGTTGGACTCCGTTAGGGCTGTCCTTTGTCAGCGGTTCTGTTCATAATTTATATGGACAGAATTTCTAGGCGCAGCCAGGGGAAGGAGAGTGTCCGGTTTGATGATCTGAGGATCGCGTCGCTGCTGTTTGCAGAAGATGTGGTCCTGTTAGCATCATCAGGCTGCGAACTTCAGCTCTTACTGAATCAGTTTTCAGCCGAGTGTGAAGCGGCCGGGATGAAAATCAGCACCTCCAAATCTGAGGCTATGATTCTCAGTCGGAAAAGGGCAGAGGGTCCTCTCTGGGTCAGGGATCAGATCTTGTCTCAAGTGGAGGAGTTTAAGTATCTTGTGGTCTTGTTCACGAGTGATGGTAAGATGGAGCGTGAGATTGACAGACGGATTAGCGTGGGGTCAGCAGTGATGCAGACCCTATACTGGTCTGTTGTGGTAAAGAAGGAGCTGAGCCACAAGGCAGGGCTCTCGATTTACCAGTCAATCTACGTTCCAACCCTCACCTATGGTCATGAGCTTTGGGTAATGACCGAAAGAGCAAGATCGCAAATAAAATCGGCCGAAATGGGTTTTCTCCACAGGGTGGCTGGGCTCTCCTTTAGAGATAAGGTGAGAAGCTCGGTCATCCGGGAGAGACTCCTCCGCATCGAAAGGAGCCAGTTGAGGTGGTTAGGGCATCTGGTAAAGATGCCTCCAGGGCACCTTCCTAGGGAGGTGTTCCAGGCAAGTCCAGCTGGAAGGAGACCCCGGGGAAGACCCAGGACACGCTGGAGGGATTATATCTCTCATCTGGTCTAGGAACGCCTCGGGGTTCCCCAAGTCGAGCTGGTGGAGGTGGCTGGGGCGATGGAGGTCTGAGTCTCCCTACTTCGGTTTCTGCCCCCGCGACCTGAACCCCGGACAAGCGGACGATAATGGATGGATGGATGGAATTTGCTAAGAAATCGTCTATTATTTTCAGTTGTTTTACTAGTTTAAAGATTTTTTATTAATGTTATAGTGATATTGTGTCATTACATGTCTCTTTCACTGAACAATTACATAGATACAATAGATCATTGTCTCAAATCAGCCTTACAGTGTTCTAAAACGGAACCACTAAAGAGCAAACAGACGTGATTGGCAAGAAAGTACTTCCTGGTGTTTCTGATTTTTAAGTAAGAAACCTTGTGAGGACCATTGCCCAGTGGGGTACTGATCCTCCTCGTCAATGTACAGATTGTGTAATTATCAAGTTTTCATTTTCCAAAAATAGAAAGTAGCAGGACTGCAAATTCACTAGTCCAGTAGCAATCCAGGTTCTCTCTATAAATGTATGTTGCTGTAGTGCTCTGGCAATGTTATGGAAGAGAAGCTTGTGATACCTTAAACAGGTAGGTAGGGTGGGTGGCTTAGGCGCTTCTATGTTCATGGCTGGCGGGATCCACCGCGAGCTGTCCGCACAGGTGAAGTAAGGGTAAGGTCCCTACCTATGTTGATAAAAAGAAGTATTAAATACAGAAGACAATAGGAAACATACATAGCGTGCAAAGACGACAAAACCGTAACTTAAACTATGTTTTGACATCAATGGAAGGAAAGGCAGTGAATAGTATATATACTTGAGAAAACCACATGATGCTAATAATACAGCTGAACTGAATAAAACAACTTACTTTAATTAATACTCCTTTATTTATTCATTGAATAGAAACTCATGCCACTCCTTCATGTGTAATTATCCCTCTTTCTGTGAACATTCATTCATTCATTCATTCATTATCTTCCGCTTAATCCTCTACTAGAGTCGGGGGGGTTCCCCATGCCCATCCAGTGGAGAATGTCTCGAGTGCTGGGCAATAGACCTAGGACAGGGTGCTGAAGTGATAGTGATTTATTTTGCCTACTGTGTGTACACACAGAGGAATTTTTGTTCGACCTTTTAACCCATCCATGCAGTGAAACACACATATACTCACACTGGTGAAGTGAGTACACATACCCAGAGCGGTGGGCAGCCTTGAATATGGCGCCCGGGGAGCAATTGTTTTCAGGTGCCTTGCCCAAGGGCACTTCAGCTGTAGTACTTGGTGGGGCCGGGAATCAAACCTGAGACCTTCAGGTCACAAGGCTGGTTCCTTAACCTCGAACCCATGACTACCCAATCTAACTCTGGACACACTCACTTACACAGACACGCACACAAGCACACTCTATATGTGGCAATTTAGAGGATTCAATTTACTTTAATCCATGTTTTTGGACTGTGGGAGGAAACCGGAGAACCTGGAGGAAACCCAAACAGACACAACACATTTTTTATTTTTTCCCCCTATTTTTTATTCGTAGCAAAAACTTACTTCCTTTATCATTATGATACTAAATATTGCCATTGTTTATCTTTGCATACTTAGTATTGTTTATTACTTGCCTGCTATTTTGGCTTACTCTAGCAATTTCTATCCAAATGGTATCTAACTTCTAGCAACAAATGTAGCTACGTTTCTAAAAAAATTATCATAATTTGGTAAATTGTGCTACTGGTAGATCAGCCATCATGGGATGGAAGACAAACACACACACATATTCCTTTGGGAATGGTTAAACTTTGGCTAAATTATCGTTTTTGCTACCATTTTATTTACTTAGCAAATAAAATAATTTTTAGCTACTCTGAGATAATGCAGTAGTCAAGCCATGACTAATAGACATGGATAATGGCAATATCCGGAGATCCCGGACACAGGGACACATCCCGCGGACACAGGGAGAACATGGAAACTCCACCCAGATGGGGATTCGAACCGGGAATCCCTGGTGCTGAGAGGCGAATGTGCCGCCTCCTATTTGTTTATATTTTTTAATTTACAGAAAAATCTTACTCTTTTTTTTAAAAACATAAAATATGAATAGTCAAACATTAAATTATGCAGTGGTGTCAAAGTGCAAGAGCCATTCAGTTCAATTAAACATAACAACAGGCAGCAGATGTGATTATTCTCTCTTCTCAGCTCAAGTGAAATGATGTGTCTTTGTTTTAGATTAGCAGTGAAACCCACTCCTCCTTTGGGGAATAGATCTGACGGCCTCTCAACTCGTTGCACATTTGTGTAATAAGCTTCAATTCCCATTTATTGGATTGAGAAGCAGCCTTTTTCCTCATTTTAAACAGCAGTAATGAGGCGTTGGAAGGATTCAGCTGTGTTATGAGAATGTAAATGGGAGAAGGGTCTTTAGCAATTTGCCCATGTTACACATTAGAGGCAGCTAGTTCAGCAGTCAGAACTCAATTTTTTTAGGGGAAAAAATCTTATTGGTTGTCTAACCTCACAGCATGTCAAAATAATCAGCTTAGTTTTTGGGTCTGAAATGAAGAGGACAGTTAATTTTGGTCACATATAATGTCACATATAATGGTCAAACTTTTTAGGTGCAGTAAGTATATGAGTTGTTATTATGAATGTTTGAATTTTAGCTAGTTTGTAGGACTCCATGAGCCAAAGATCATAACCATTCAAAAATGCAAAAAAAAAAAATCTGTAATGACTTTGAAGTGCATTAGTTCCCACTACATTAATTTTTTTGATGCTTTCTCGGGCATTTTGAGTAATCTATTGATGGAAATGGAATCCAGCATTAAAAGTAATGTTGTATTAGTGTATATGTCATCTGTAACCAGTGATCATCATGTTTACATTATCCTAAAATGAAAAATCATTTTATGTCTATATTAGAGCTGGCAATCTTTCCGAATGCGCTATATTTTGTCTGAATCAATTTCAGTACCGCATTACACATTGTTGTTCATGGAAATAAGTATTCTTAAAATAAAGATGTAGATACAGTGAGGAAAATATGTATTAAACGCTGCAATTGTTCACATGCAGTGAAATCAGGAAACCGGCAGGAATAAATTAAAACCTAGCTTTATTTACCACTTTTTTATATTATTCAACTTAATCAAATATGTGCTTTACACCCACACAGAGATATATTTAAGACAGTCCAGTCTGCTTGTCTTACTCCCTCTTTCTGGTGTATTTTTTTTTTTCACTGTTCACAGAAAGAGCGGCACAGTGGCTTAGTGGTTAGCACGTTCGCCTCTCAGCGCCAGGGATTCCCGGTTCGAATCCCCATCTGGGTGGAGTTTCCATGTTCTCCCCGTGTCTGCGTGGGTTTCCTCCGGGTTCTCCGGTTTCCTCCCACAGTCCAAAAACATGGATCAAGTCAATTGAATTCTCAAAATTGCCCCATATAGAGTGTGTCTGTGTGAGTGAGTGTGTGCCCAGCGATGGATTGGCGCCCCGTCCTGGGTCTACCTGACCCTAACAGAGGATAAAGCGGGAGATAATGAATGAATGTTCACAGAAAGAGGG
>JAFMOD010000321.1:200259-223680 GCA_019802435.1 Corydoras maculifer
ATCTATTTTTACTAAAAGCACATACACCAATAACACAAGCACCCAGTGTAAGCTTTTATGATTAACGTTCTAGCAATATACACATGTGTAGAGACAATGTTTTTTTAATGTCTTTAGCTGAGCACAGGTAGAGCATTATCTGGCCTGACATTTCTCTCAGCGGCTTAATAAAAAAAAAAGAGATGTGAAGAATGGTTTGGTTTCTTGTGAAGACTTTTTCCACCAATGAACAAACTTGAAGGCTTTTTTTTTTCAGTGACATTTATAAGGAATTCTTTTTGCTGTTCTTTTCTCACACCTTAACATCTTCAAATCAGAAAAACCTTGAAGATGAATTGAGGGGTTTTATTTTTTATTTATTTATTTTTTTGCCAGGCAAGATGCAGTTGTTGATCTCTTCCAATAGAAGGCTGAGAAAAGTGAGAAGTAATGGTATTTGTGTCTAGATAAACACCTTAATACTAAGATGGTAAAACATTAAACATTATACTTTATATTCATGTAAAACTGTAAAATGCTATTCAGGTAAACAATTAGATTATCCAAACAACACTGTTTTTTTTTACAATGTATTTAATTATTTTCCATTCACTGCATTAAATCTTGCTTGTATTATAGTACAAAATTCAAGTTTACATATTTATTGCGGCACAAGATTGACATCCAAATGGTGATGTGGCACTACATGGTCATCCACTGGCACTTCTCTTGTTTGAATGAACTGTGACTGTTATTCTCCAGAAAGCTTTGAGTGCCAATTGTCAGAACAGAGCTGTCATTGAGGACAATGCTATCTGCTACTTTTTTCTGGGAAATGATGGAGTTTGGACTTGTGCTGTATTTGTGATGTGTATGTTTAAGCTGTCTTGTGTGTCTGTGTGTAAGTATGACGGCATCAGGATTCGATGCTTTTACCTATATGCTTTTAAATTTGTGTAAGTGCTTCTAACACTACACCAAAAATAGTGATTAAGTTCTGCAAAACAAAATACAGATCAATGTTTATTATAAAAAATATTAAATATTTATATCAATAAGAGGGCGGCACGGTGGCTTAGTGGTTAGCACGTTCGCCTCTCAGCGCTAGGGATTCCCGGTTCGAATCCCCATCTGGGTGGAGTTTCCATGTTCTCCCGGTGTCCGTGTGGGTTTCCTCTGGGTTCTCCAGTTTTCTCCCACAGTCCAAAAACATGGATCAGGTCAATTGAATTCTCCAAATTGCCCCATATAGAGTGTGTGTGTGTGACTGAGTGTGTGCCCAGGGATGGATTGGCGCCCTGTCCTGGGTCTATCTGCCCAGCACCCGAAACGGTTTCCCCTGGATGGGCATGGGGAACCCCACCGCGACCCTACTAGAGGATAAAGCGGAAGATAATGAATGAATGAATATATCAATGAGTGGTAAAAGTATGTGAAACAGACAGTTTGAACATGAAATTTTTTAGGTAGTTTTATGTATTGGGATGCCAATCAGGTGTGAGTGGGAACTCTGTTTAAACTCTTTAAAATTTATCTGCAATAAAGAAAGTAAACTCATTCATTCATTATATCCCGCTTATCCTCTATTAGGGTCGCGGTGGGGTTCCCCATGCCCATCCAGGGGAAAACGTCTCGGGCGCTGGGCAGATAGATCCAGGACAGGGCGCCAATCCATCGCTGGGCACACACTCACTCACACAGACACACTCTATATGGGGCAACTTGGAGAAGAAAGTAAACTGTAAAAAAAAAGTAATAAATGCTCATCATGATAGAAAAGGTTTTAAAACCATTGGTGGTTGAGTCAGATTAATATCAATTGAATTGGTCAATCGGTAAGTGGTTGACCAGTAAAGATCATATCAAGATCAAGTGCTTCATTGTATATAAGGTCACAAAGTAGTCCAAGGTGACTTCCAAGCTACTAAACGTCTTTCTCACATTGGCAAATGTTAATGGTCAGTTTACAAGCCCCTTCTTAGCTAGTGATGACTTGCTGTCCTGCAAAGGTTAAGTTATGTGTAATTTGTCTCTTCTTGGTGGGTTTAATTATAAACTATTTTAAACTAACAGAGAGAGAAATAAAATTAAACACCAAACAAAACATATACCATATCATCTAATTATAAGTTTTCCCTGCACACAATTATGCTAGCCATTCTTAGCCACCGTTAATTGGTGTTGCTGCTTAAACCATGTGGAGGTGGTGAGACATCTTAAGCCTTGGTGATTGTAAGTAATATATAAACCTCCACAGGATTTCATAGAGTAGTTATTGAGCAATTATGTGGATTTGTATAGATATTTCTCCATATCTATAAAAAGAGTAGTTCTCTCATTTGTAAGTCACTTTGGATTAAAAAGCATCTGCTAAATGTAAATTTTTAAGATTAGACAAGCCAAAAGTTTGTTTTGCGAATAATTGAGAACAAATCATTTTGATATAAATTACATTATTATTAATAAAAGAAAAACAAATGCTTTGTAGTATAAAATCCTCATGTCATGTGTAGTAACACCAGGATGTATTGGCATCATTGATATTCCAAGCAAAAGAGTTTCATGGACAGCATTTACATCAAACAATTTGTTCTTATATTTGTTTTCAAAAATTTTGAAAAAAAAAAAAAATCAGACCTTATATCTTGTAAATTACTATCATACAGTACAGCGCTATATACCACATGACTTTATTGCTTTCAAAAGGGGCTTTTGTGTAAAAGTTACAGTAGCTATATAGACCTTCTTTTCAGAAATAAAAAGGCCATTGGCTGCATACTTCTTTTTTTCTACTAGCAATTACATAGTGGGTAAAACAATTTCATGGTCATTACTGCTGAAATAACCTTGCAGTGATGCTTCTTTAATTCTTTGTTTAAGTGATAAATTGGTGGCACTAGATTTAGTTCACTGTACCTTAACAGCCTAGAAGCTACGAGTGCAAAAAAAAACTTTTAATAGGATTAAGATATATCAGTTCCAAATCACAGCAAATAAAGCGTTGATAGGGGCTTTTGTCAAATTGTGTGCTGCTGGGAGTCTGGCATGTGTGTTTTCATTATTAGATGTGTGCTTTTATTGCTTCAGGTTCTCTCAGACAGCCCAACAGTGCAAGGTATGATCACTAATGCTTCTTTAAGCCTTTAATAAGCAGCAGTACTGTAAGCTAAAAAAAAGGCAATTTAGCTGTTTTCACTAGTACATTTAAAGGGGTGGACAGTATTTTTTTTAAATGTAAATTTATTTTAAATATTTAAAGTGTCTTATGGTTGCTTTGTCCGCTTTCTCCCTGGGATTTGAATGTTCTTCAGTTTTATTTAATTAGCCTCTTCTCTTCTCGCAAGCTTAGTCTACTTTTTCAGCGTCTAGATGGACTGCTAATACTCCCAACTCTGCATTTCAATCTGCATTAGTTATTTGTATATTTTCTTATATTTTATATTCAATCATTCATTCATTCATTCATTCATTCATTCATTCATTCATTCATTCATTATCTTCGGCTTTATCCCATACATTAGGGTGGGGGGGGTGGTGTTCCCCATGCCCATCCAGGGGAGAAAGTTTCGGGCGCTGGGCAGATACACCCAGGACAGGGCACCAATCTATCGCTGGGCACACACTCACTCACACAGACACGCACACATACACACTCTATATGGGGCAATTTGGAGAACTCAATTGACTTGATCCATGTTTTTGGACTGTGGGAGGAAACCGGAGAACCCGGAGGAAACCCACGCAGATACGGGGAGAACATGGAAACTCCACCCAGATGGGGATTCGAACCAGGAATCCCTAGTGCTGAGAGGCGAATGTGCTAACCACTAAGCCACCGTGCCGCCCTCATATTTTATATTAGTAAATACATTCTATATTTATTACAATCCTTATTCATTCCTTGTTTTATGCTATACTGTTCATATAGTGATTGATGTTTATTAATAATTTTTGTTTGTTTTGATAGTTCTCTACAATGGCTTATTTTTTACAGACACCTGTAGATGGCAGAAATAGCCTTCCTAGTTCTTTTCTCATTTTGTCTACAACCATGAAAGTTCAAATCATTTGTCATTCTTTGTGGTTTAAACAAGTCTCATGGAAAATGTATTTTTTATTGTAAATAATGAGACAGTTTTTAACTTAATCTTTATTCTGTTAAAATATGATAATAATAATAATAATAATAATAATATCAATGTTACGTTTACCCTGTGGTTAGTACAGCAATTTCGAGAGATGTGGTCAAGTGAAAATAACTCTAATTTTAATAATTAATGATATCAACACTAATGGTAAATGCACTATTTATACCTTTCGGTACTTTTGAGGTTCTACCTATGTTGTTCATAAATATCCAGGACGTAATATGAGTACATTAAAAATGTTTGAATCTCGATTTCCTCCCATAGTCCAAAAATTTACATTCAAGGCAAATTAAATGTTCCAAATTGCCCCATATAGTGGGTGTTTGTGGGTGTGTGTCTGTGTGTGTAAGTGTACCCAGTGATAGATCTGTCCTCGGCATATCGATTGGCAAGTCCACCTCTCAGTGCTGGGGGTCCAGGTTGAATCTTGATGTGGGTGGAGTTCCAGTATATAGTGTATTACATTTACATTTAGTCATTTAGCAGTCGCTTTTATCATAAACGTCTTACAAATGGAAACATCACAAGTCAGTAGTGTATGTTTGTGTAAGTGTTTCCAGCAATGGATTGGTGTCCTGTTCTGGATGTATTGTGTGGATTGATGTGGATGTCCTGGAATGTTATTTACTAAATGGGCATAGGGAACACCATAGTAAATGATTAAACGGTAGATAATTAGATGGGTAACCTCAATTGGAACGTCAATTAAGCCAAAATGTGGTTCGGAATGGGGTTATTCCATTTTTACACATACTTCTTACCTACCCACAGTAAATGTTAGACTATGTCTCTGTACTGTAAACGGCTAACAGATGATCAGGTGTTCAGTCCACCCCCTTTGTCTTCTTAATCAAGGATGTCTTTAAATAAGGGATATTTTTTTGCTTTTTTTTCTTAAATTAGAAGTTGTGGTGCTACACTGGAGTCTCATTTCGCCTGACATGATTAGCTCTCAGTGGGTTTCTCTCTCTGGCAGCCTCCACATGATGCAGGAAGTAGTTGCCTCAGCCTGCAGCTACATGACACATCCTTTCAAGAGACTTCATTATAACTTAATAATGTGTCATCGAGATCTATTCCTCTATATCTGATTCTGACTAATCTTTAAGCATCTGAAATTTATCATTGTGTGACCCTTTGTGAAAGGAATGTCAAATTTGTTTCACAGCTTTCTGTGACTGGGTAGGTGTGGCTAAGAAAGAGGATTAAAATTTCAATAAAAGCGTAGATTTTTGCTATTTTTCTAAAGAATGCTTGTTCCTTTAATGCACTAGTAAAAATGTAATGTATATTCATAAGTTGACTAATTTACCCTCTCAAAATAACAGTATTTTTTTCTTTTCGTTTGGTTGGCTAGATGTGCCTAAATAAAGCACTGTTATTTTTGTAAGATATAAGTTAGACAATGGTTCCACTGTAAACCAAAATTTACATTTTTTAATGTTCTTATGTTAATAATTATTTGTGGTGGGATCTGCCATGTTGCATGTAAACAACTATTCTAGTCATTGTAGCGGTTGTCCCTATGTTTTATTGATGCTATGAAAAAAAAAAAAAAAAAAGAATACGGATAAAGAACTACCACTGACTATAAATCTTTTATATTGTTTTTTCAAATTGATTTTATTTATTTATTTTTTACTATTATTAAGTGACCTTATTTCTGTTGCATTAGAAAGGTGACTCTATAAGAACAGAAGGCACTGTTTTCATATAGTGCCAGAACAGAGCACAGATGTGAAAACATCTGTGAGTTTCACTTGTCTTGTTAATATTCTAGATGCTCACTGAAATGCTGGATTCTAAATTCTGGTAGCTTCTATTGCTACTTAAAGTTTGCTTCTGTACTTCTTTATAATTTACATGGTAAATTTTCTCTCACTTACTTTTGCTGTCTTGGATGATGATGTAAACTTAAACTCAATTTGTGAATTTCGATCTCTAAAAAAAACGTCATTTACATGAACAGGTAAGAAAATAAATATTGATGCCTGCAACAAATAGTGGAATAAAATTAATTATTGAAAGATAGACAGATAGAAGTTGATAAACATGTGAAGAGCGCATACATTGCACATGCAACAGTAAATTACTGTGTTTATCTATTCATTTTAATAATACTACTTATTATACAGTCATGGTACATACAGTGGTATGCAAAAGTTTGGGCACCCCTAATAATAATAAATAATTTTCATTAATTTCCTTTATAAACCATTGGATGTTGGGAACAGCAATTTCAGTTAAATATATCATATAGCAGGACAAATACAGCGATATGTGAACAGTGAAATTAAGTTTTTTTAAGGATTTACAGAAAGTGGGCAATAATTATTAACTAAAACAAAATTAGGCAGGTGCACAAATTTGGACAACCAAATAGAAAATTTACATCAATATTTAGTACATCCTCCTTTTGCAGAAATAGCAGCCTCTAAATACTTTGCATAGCTTCTAATTAGAGAAATATAATTAAGAAATATAATTTAGAAAACTGGAAATTGCTGATATGAACAGCCAATAATCTTTAATGATCTTAAAGGAAAATCATGAAAATTATCAGAGGTGTCCCAACTTTAGCATACCACTGTATTCTGTAACTGTTACTTTAATGACCATAGAAATAAAAATGCTTATGACATTAAGTCAACACTAAAATACTTCACAAAATACTGTGTAAGAGCAGAACGTCCAACCCGACCACACACAAATCAGGCCAGGACTTTTGAGCTTGTGATTTTTTATTTTTTATTATTTCAATGATGCAGCATTTCTTTCTCTCATTTACACAGTGTCTTAGACAGAATGATATTGTGTTTAACTCAGTTTTATACTCACTGCTATTTCCTTAATGTTACTGATCTGACTAACATATTTCTAACATATATATATATCCATCCATCCATCCATTATCTTCCGCCTATCCGGGGTTCGGGTCGCGGTGGCAGCAACCGAAGTAGGAAGACCCAGACCTTCCTCACCCCAGCCACCTCCACCAGCTCGACTGGGGGAACCCTGAGGGATTCCCAGACCAGCTGAGAGATATAATCCCTCCAACGTGTCCTGGGTCTTTCCCGGGGTCTCCTTCCAGCTGGACTTGCCTGGACCACCTCCCTAGGAAGGCGCCCAGGAGGCATCCTTACCATCTCTCCCGAATGACCGAGCTTCCAACCCTATCTCTAAGGGAGAACCAAGCCACCCTGCGGAGAAAACCCATTTCGGCCGCTTGTATTCGCGATCTTGTTCTTTCGGTCATAACCCAAAGCTCGTGACCATAGGTGAGGGTTGGAACGTAGATTGACTGGTAAATCGAGAGCCTTGCCTTGTGGCTTAGCTCCTTCTTTACCACAACAGACCAGTATAGGCTCCACATCACTGCTGACCCCGCTCTGATCCGTCTGTCAATCTCACGCTCCATCTTACCATCACTCGTGAACAAGACCCCGAGATACTCCTCCACTTGAGGCAAGATCTGATCCCTGACCCAGAGAGGACTCTCTACCCTTTTCCGACTGAGAACCATGGCCTCAGATTTGGAGGTGCTGATTTTCATCCCGACTCCTTCACACTCGGCTGCAAACCGATCCAGTAAGAGCTGCAGTTCGCAGCCTGATGATGCTCACAGGACCACATCGTCTGCAAACAGCAGCGACGTGATCCTCAGATCACCAACCTGGACACCCTCCATCCCCTGGCTGCACCTAGAAATTCTGTCCATATAAATTATGAACAGAACCGCTGACAAAGCACAGCCCTGACGGAGTTCAACCCTCACTGGAAACCAGTCCGACTTACTGCCGGCCTTGCAAACCAAGCTCCTGCTTCGCAAATACAGGGGCTGAATGGCCTGTAGTAAGGAGCCAAGTACCCCATACTCAATATATATACATATATTATACATATATACATATATATAAATATATATATATATATATATATATATATATATATATATATATCAAACTAACATATATTTCTATAGATGCAAAGGATATACACAGTCAGTTCAAAATAAAGATGTCAACTAAATGTATTCAGTTTGTATTAATCCTTTAAAAGGAAATCTCTTATTAGCTACTGTGGTAGCCGCTGGTTTCATGGATCTCTTCAGCCATTTGAGTCACACACCACTTGTGTTAATTAAAGGTGGTGAAGCTGATTATTGATTGCACTTTTTGCCGAAAGGTCAGGCATTTCATCAGGAGTGCATGAGAAACAGATTGGATTAAATTATGATGTTAAAAGTTGTGTGCAAGGGTGCTGGATGATCAGTGTGCCTCTGCTGGACTCCATTATTAAACGGCTAAGAAGCTAAAAATAAACTACTGTGCATCCTAAAGCATGATGTCATGAGTCACAAAAAGGATGCAGTCTTAAGTTATCATGGCATACCTTATGACAAAGCAACACACTTACACAGAGCCTACTCTCAGATTATCTTTGTGCCTCTGTCTGTCAATCTGTCTCTCTCTAGCTTTAGTATCCTGTCTTTTTTCTCCCACATACCCACCCACAATTGTTTGGGTGTCTGTCAAATACTTATTTACTTATTTTAGACACATTCACCTTAGAGGTATAGTCAGGTTTTAAAATAAAAATGAAATTAAAAAAAAGTGTTTATTTCACATATCACTATATCAGTTCCTTCACAATGACCTCAGCTGTTACATGGTCATTTTTTGGTAATTAAGACATTTTATAAGATAGCATTTTCAATTTTCTTCCTATAACCTTTTTTATACTGCTGAGGACGCAGGATTTTATCACCATACATCAAATTAAAGTGCTCCCATTCTGTCAAGAGCTTAGCCTAAAAAAGAAAAGAGGAAGAGAGTTACTTGGCTGTGGAAGTTTTTTTTTTTTTCTTTCTTTTCACATAATGTGCATTGCGGTTTAAATGCAATTGTGGAATTTGAAGCAACAAAGTGAATTTCTATTGCTCACTGTTTTAGTAATAGGGATTGTGACTGTGATGTCTTACCTGTGTAATGCAAAGACAATGTTTAAAAAAAAGGATGATTTTAATGCAGTTTACCATCTTACTCACCACATTTTTGCTCTTTTTGGTTAATTAGCTGATCAATACCCTAAGGCCTGAAATGCACTTTGTTTCCTGTAAGTGATTTAGCCCCATGTTTCTGCCCACCAGGTAAAAGTACTGTAGCAAATTGGCTTAAGAAAAAATAACTTTTCTCTGCTGAATATCTCTGTGTTTTATAAGCCTATTGTTCTTGCCTGGTAGGTATTAATAGTGTTTTACATTACATAAATGTTAAATAAATAGTGTTTGTGGGATAAAAAGGGAATATTCTATTAATAAATAGCTTTAAGCAATTGCCATAATTTTTTCAGCCAGTAAATACCAGCCCTTCTGGTGTTAAGGTGACACGAGTCTTGCCAAATCCAGTTGGTGTTTTTGTTACAAGGTGTCCATTTAAAGTTTTGAGGAGTATTGTTTTAAGCCTGACAGGGCTTGATAGTCGAGAGTTGTCAGGTTTTAATCTCTCATGTGAGCCTTCAGTGAACCCATCAGTGTAGTTCAGTGACCCAAGTTGGGCTAGAAAGAGTAACCTCATCTGTCACACTAACACACCAGATCAATGGTGTACTGTCAGGGCAGATGAGTTAATTCTCCATAGACTCCACTACACATATGAGTGTAGATCTCTGTTTCATGTCTTTATTCTTCTCATTAAGGAAATGTCTTCTACATTAATAGAAATATTAAAAGGAACATTAATAGGGCTTTCAGCAGGTGTGTCTATTTTAAAATCAGACAATTAATAGATTAGTTAAGGCATACAAATCGGAGGTCCTTAAGCAGCCACTTACACCTGGTTGATAGTAGTCTTTGACAATATATGTCATTGCATCAATTATAATAAATAAAAATAAATAATCTATAAAAACATAAAGGTTTAATAGGGATTGTCTTATCTTTTTTTCCTTTTCATGGACTTTCATTCTTTTTATTTGGAGGAATCTCTGTGCTTAAGCTGAGGATCATTTATAGTGTTGTCACACTTAGCCTCTGGCTAGAAATAAATAAGAGCCAAAATACAGACCCACACAACCACACTTCAGTTCCTTTAGGCCCTATGACAGAGTTAAGCAACGAAATACAAAAAGAAAACAGCACAATTACAGCACTAAAGGCCTGATTAAAAGCACTCAGGTGAAAAATGGCTAAATTGCAGCACTTTGTGTATCCGAGCTTTAAAAGTTCATTCATGGTAAACAGGCTTATTGAAAGCACTTATGGCAGAGATAGGTGGCACACAGACAGACACTGGGGTCAAAATTAGGACCACGCTCGCTGAGGTCACACATAGAACCATGCTCACTGGAGTCACACACAGAACCACGCTCATAGGAATAACTCACAGAGGTGCAAAGAGTTTAAGACTTTCTAAAAAAAAGTGCACAGTTTTAGATTTTACATTACAGTCCAATAAATGGAGGAATTTAGATTCACCTCTAGGAACCTACTAAATTAAACACTTCAGGAGGCTTTTTTAGGAGGTTTGAGGTTCAGAAAAATTTGTCTGACCAAAATAATTCATTTTGAAGCCAACATAAGAATTTTTAGCAAAATAATTTGGTCGCTTTCAAAATTGACAGAAAGATTGCTGTCTAAGCAAAAGTATTTGTACTCACTTTTAGATTCGACAGAAAGATTGCTGTCTAAGTAGAAGTTGGACTCACTTTCAGAGTTAAAAGAAGGCCTACTCTAAGAGCTGAGGGATTCAGACACCACTACAGTGTCAACAGGATTAGTACTCTCCAAAGAAAAAGACTAATTTATAGCACCAATATAGAGTCACTTTCAGAGTCGTTTGGGCAAGTGACTCTATTTCCAATAAAGAACCTAAAATCATTTACAGAGTTGGTTAAGCAAGTGACTATTACTGTGATGAAGAATTTATTAGAAACAATACTAATGGACACAGGAATTCTCTCACTGCAGACCAGCTAAGAGGGGTTCTTTTTTAAAAATGTCATCTTGCAGGAGTCAGACTGTCACCATGTAAGCACTTTTAAAATAACTAAATGAAAACTTTTCTATTACCGCATTTTTCCAATTCAAGGACATGCCTGGAGTAAACAAGGCCCCCAATTTTGAGCCAGTTCCAGCAAGTACAAGGAATAAAACATTTTCTCCTGATCTGTGAACTTAGGACCTGCTTATGCTTGCAAAATAATACTTGCATTTTGAAGGTTTCAAGACAAGTCCATGTCACTGATTCATTTCCTGAATAGGTCAAAATCCATTGTAGAATAAAAAATCCCTATAAAAATCACTGCTGAGGTTTGTGGTCTGGTAGTGAGTGAAAAAAGAAGGCAAATCACTTAACAGTTAAGGGGGCACATACACCCAGGACCAGGAGTTGGGTGATTGGGTGGGTAGGTAGGTAGATATCAATTTACATTGTCTATTCTATTTTCACGTCATGAGCAGTGTCAAGGGAAAACTGCTTCAAAGTGTACTCATATGTTTGAATTTCTTGAGTGTTTTTATGATACTGATATTATTGAGAATTGGGATAATGGTTATATTGGAAAAAATGATACTATTGCTACATAATTTAAAGCAAGAGCTTTGTGAATCTTTTATTACTGGCTCTGTGACATATGCTAGGTTTTGTTGTTTTCTTTTTTGTCCTTTCTGTCTCCCTCTATTTTTCAGTTCTATTCTCCTGACTTACATGGTCCAATAAAGGCCAGCATTGCCTATTAAAAGAAAAACTTTTTAACTTTTTTTTAACCTTTTAAACTTTTTTTTTTTTTACCTTTTTCTAAAAATTAACCACTTTAAAGTCCTACAAAAACTTAGAATTATTAAGTTGAGCTGTCTGCTTTTATAAGGACCTATTTGGTACCTAGAATTACTTAGAAAAGTAAGTACCTAGAAAATGTACCAGAGCTGAGACTAACTTTACCACTTTCTCAGTTGACCATTCAAGCACATGAATTAGTTGAGACTTTTCAAACAAATCCTTAATTTGCATACTTTGTTTTGCATTAATGTAAATATTAACATTAATTTGATATTTTGTCATGTAAATATTATGTTTATCTGCCACCAGTACATATTTTATCTGCCACCAGTATATAACTTTAAGATCAAAAAATAAATGATATTTTGGAAGGCAACAGCTTTTCAATTGTGTTTGTAGAATTTTTGCTTATTTATCCAACAGAATATTTGAGACTACCTGTGGACACGGTTAATAATCTCTGCTCTTGTTCATCCCAAAGGTCTTCGTTAAGGTCAAGTCTTTGTTTATACTTGTGAAGTTTTGTATTACCACCAAATGTACTCAACCAAATAGAGGGCTAGAAAAGGAGAGCTAGAAAAAAGAAAAAAGGAAAGAAATATAAACTGACACAGGAACGGAACCATATGCAAATTTGGTAAAAATGCAAATCAGAATTTTAGACCATTAAATTGACTACATATTAATTACAATTAGTTATCACACAGGTATCCTTCCAGGAAATCTTCAAAAAGAAAGACAATTTTTTTTTG
The DNA here is from genome assembly GCA_019802435.1 of Corydoras maculifer. Taxonomy (NCBI): domain Eukaryota; kingdom Metazoa; phylum Chordata; class Actinopteri; order Siluriformes; family Callichthyidae; genus Corydoras; species Corydoras maculifer. Next base: position 212,917 of record JAFMOD010000321.1, read on the forward strand.
CTTAGTGATATACTCATATCTGTAGCAATAATTCTCACCAATGACTTTGTCTGTATTAGCTTTTTTGCCTGTCTTTATATTTTAAATTATATATTTGATGTTTTTTTAGGCTTTTCTTGACAACTTACCTGGGCACTGGGTAGTTTTCAATACTGGTCATACTTTAATGACAATATTCTGTTTTATTTACTTGTTCTGTATAGATTTTTGACATTAATCTCAATTTAAATACACAATTCTGGCTCATGTCTATGCACCCACGGGGTACACTGTTACCTTTGAGTCTAATAATTAGCCCTGGGCAGTACAATACTGTTGGGTAGCAGCTTTTACCAATGTGATGCCATTGGCAAGCTTGTGGCTGGTAACCCATTGCATCATTTATTCATCCGGTATTGTGTTTTAGTATATCTGTCCATTGATTTTACAATATATTCATTTATAAAAGGCTGTGAATGGTGAAACATGACCAATTAAAGCACTTAAACTACAGCTTAGCCTTTAAAATTTGCAAAAAAATAAGCAACATTTTATGAAATTCATTAAATTATTAAAATACTTAAAAATAGGTCAGACAGATTGGAGATTTTTTTTTCTCCCAGTTTAGATCACACACACACACACACACACACACACACACACACACACACACACACACACACCCATACAGGGGAAAATGCACACACAAGAAGCCATATACATGTACATATACAAATGGAAACAAACTCACACATGAAGACACGTAAATAATTGTGCACACATGTGAAAACACACACACACACACACACACACACAGATTTTTATACTTTTATATTCAATTTTATATAAGAGCACATTAGTTTTCTTTTCTCTTCTTCTGTTGCATTCTGTCCTGCTGCAGGTGATCATTTGCAATTTTTTGTTTGTTATTATTCACAAAAGTTGAACATCCGAGTTTTTCTTTGCTCTTAGCGCTTTTTTTTTTTTTTTTAAGTTTTCTTTTTTTAAGTTTATATTGGATCAAAACCTACCTGTAATTGTGTTAACTGTTATCAAGAATGTATAATCATAATCAGTGACTGATGCATTGGGCCTTTATTCCAGACTACAAATTGAAAATTAAACACCAGAAGGGTACTGATTGTATAGTGACTGATGAACTTAATTTCACTAATTATGTATAGATAGGATAGACCTGTGACCAGTTGTTTGAGTGTTTTTTTCCAAGAAACATTGGTACTTGGGTAGGTAAGACATAATAAAAGCATTTTTTTTACAGAAAGGAATTAGTGACAGGCATGTAGCACTCTGTAAGAGTGCAACCAGCCCCATAAGCCATTAAAGGGCAACAATGGTGACACCATCAGTCGGGCAGGGAGAGTATCATTCCCAACTTACTTACAGGACCCTTGAGACTTCATGTAAAGCAGGAGCAAAAACTGCCATCTGCTCCTGCTTTTATATAAGCAGCCTAGAGTTGTCACACTGTTGTTATGCTGCCACTCAGGCAAGTGGGGAAAGTATGGCAAAACACAGGGCCTCAAAGAAGGTCTGCGGTATGGCAAAGGTGGCAGTAGTGATTTTGTCAGGCATTAGAATATAAATTTTATTTTTGCAAGTCCTAAATGCCAACCGGGGGGGGGGGGGGGTCTTAAAACATGGATCAAGGTAAATGTATTTATGTAATGATTTATTTGGAAATCCTGTCAAAAGTGAATTACAATAATCTAAACTTGAGGTAATAAAAGCATGAATTAGTTTCTGCATCTTGGAGGGAGAGGATATTTCGTAGCTTCGAAATGTTACGAAGGTGAAAAAATGCAATTCTAGTAATATTGCTAAAGTGCTTTGTAAAGGAGAGATCTAAATCAATAATGACACCGAGATTATTTACAGATCAACTGGGTCTAATTAGGGAATTATCGAGGTTTAACACAGTGTTAGAAGTTTTGTTAATTTTGTCCTTGAGTCAAAATATTAGAAACTCAGTTTTATCAGAATTTATCAGTAGGAAGTTTTTTGACATCCATATTTTAATATTTTGGCAACAACTCGTTCTGAGAGGCTCTGTTGGTTCAAAAGGGTTGGTTCAAAAGCTGATGGACATACAAACAAAATTAACACCAGCATTTGACAAAATAAGGGATTCCTTGTTCTGTCAAATGCTGGAAGAAATCTGGATTAGAATTAAAAAAAAAAAAAATATATATATATATATATATATATATATATATATATATATATATATATATATATATATATATAATTTATATTTTGGATGCAATGATGTGACATTCTATCAACTTTCTAAGCATGTTTCAGCTTGGAGAGCATTTTTTATTCTGTTTACTCCATGAGTATACTAGGGCTGCAGCTAACGATTATTTTGCTAATCGATTAATCGTTGATTTTTTCCTTTTTTTTTCGATTAAGCGATGAATCGGATAAATATAAATATTTTTCCATGTCTTTACATTTGCATTTAGTCATTTAGCAGATGCTTTCATCCAAACGACTTATAAATGAGAAAATCACAAGTCAGTAGTTATGAAGAAAACCTGCTACACTGTAGAATTATTAAGCAGGTCAATAAATGTTTGGTTTTGTTTACAGTATGAGTTTAAGGCATCCAATTAGCCCAAAGAGCAATTAAACACAAATCTTAAACACAATGGCACAATATGTAGCATAGTGTGAAAAATATACTAAATTAAACTAATTAAACGAAACTAATTAAACGAAAATATAAAGTAACACACGTTCTCTATCACTGTTATGATCCAGTTAACAACCAAAAACAGCATGAAGCGTGCTCTGCCAGTCTCATAGTGAGTGCACCATTATGTTGATTCACTTCAAAACTAAAGAAACTCAGAATATATATGTAGTGATTTACTCTTAAAAAAACTCTTAAAGCTGTTGAGCTTCATCCTCATCAGTGACTCCAACATGTTCTGTTTCAGGTGGTGTATCATCACCGTGGTGCTCCGTGCTGGGCAAATAATTTTCACAGAGCTTGCATATTACACCTTCTTTAGTTGTGTGAAGCGTGAAGTGCACCCGCAGTTTTGATTATTTAAACGGGAAGCTTTTTTTTCTACGTTGGCTGTGTTTTTTATTTGTACGATTTATCAACTTGTTTTGCAGATTCCACCTAGTTCTGTTCAACCTGCTATTTTTTTCCAGCATTGTTGAAGCGCTGCAGGTGACGTAAGCGCTTACGACATTGCGAGTGACACGGAAATTGTGCGACCCAACATATCCTGATGGCATTCCAGCAGGCATCCCCTGTTGCCATCCCAAGTGACCCCAGTTTGCTCATGCCAACCTTCCCATCCACCAAATTGCACTTGTACCAGCATCCAAAATTTTTACTTTTAGCATGAGTGTATCATAGTGTGGGGCATGTTCGCCTCTCAGCGCTAGGGATTTCCAGTTTGAATCAGTTTTTGATCTGGGTGGAGTTTTCATGTTCTCCATGTGTCTGCATCGGTTTCCTCTCACAGTCCAAAAACATGGATCAAGGTAAATTGAATTCTCCAAATTGCCCAATATCGAGTGTGTTTGTGTGTGAGTGTGTGTCCAGCAATAGATTGGCGCCCTGTCCTGGGTGTATTTGCTCCGCGCCTGAAACGTTCTCCCCTGGATGGGCATGGGAAACCCCCCCAGCAACCCTAGTAGAGGATAAAGCAGAAGATAATGGAAGGATGAATCGTAGTGTGCTTTTGGGCCCATAACTGTGGTTGTGTGATGGAATCCACACATTCGCAATTCACCTGGCCAAGGACATTTTATACTAGGAATCTGGATCTTCCCATTTTGTGTATTCCATAGCAGCACATTTTTTGTGTGTTGGGGTACTGTCAAAAGCAAATTTATATTTTTTGTTTGACAGTGTCTGTTAATCCCCCATCTTTTTTATTTATTAGCCAGACTGTGTTTCCAGCATTCATGTGTATCATGAATACTTATTGAGCACTTGTTACCAGGTATTTCTAGGTTCCCCAATTTAATTTTCAGAGTTTTTGCTTATTTGTTGTATATATTTGTTTATACCTTATTGTATTGCTTTATGTTTAAATTTATGTTCTGCAGTACATAGTTACTTTATATACCACTGATGTATATTCACTGCCATCTAGTGTCAGTGTACATACTAAAAAGCGAGTGCAATACAATTTAGTTACGGAACTCTTGTTTAGTGAAAGCTAGTTCAAGGATGATTGTCAAATGTACTGACGATGTGAGTACCTGCGACTGACTGAGTAACCACTTTATGCCTCCTCAGCATGTGATTGCTGTATATACAGTACACCCAGCAAGCTGATAGTACAGCACTCCACTCACAGCCAAGGTGTGAGACATGTTTTGGCTACTTATGGAAAGCTGGCTTAGTGTTGCATGCTACTCTCATTTGTCTTGGACTTTGGCATGATTTAGATACCTATGTGTGAGGCATCACCAAATGGCAAAGACCAGCATTGAAGAGCACAGTTAGATTTTAGTGGTTAATATAAATTATAATAATAAAATTTTATTATTAATGTCATTATTATTATTAAGGGTGGAACGGTGACTTAGTGGTTAGCACGTTTGCCTCTCAGCACTAGGGATTCCCGGTTCAAATCCCAATCTGGGTGGAGTTTCCATGTTTTCCCCGTGTCCATGTGGGTTTCCTTCGGGTTCTCCGGTTTCCTCCTACAGTCCAATATATATATATATTTTACTATTATTATAGCAAACTCCAGGTAAACATGAACATTGTATTATATTTAAAAATAGTTATTTTATCATAGATATTATATATTTTATATACATTTTACTATAATACATTCTACTAAAGTTAACAATCTTGCCATAAATGGTCTTAACAAATCTTATTTGTTTGTATATTTTACCTCTTTCTATTTAAATGCCTTTCTCTAAAATAAAAGATATTCAGCCAAAAGCTGTCTAAAACACAATACATATTGCACTTGTTGAAGTGAATCTAAGGTTGTCCTGGCAACCTAGTCTTTCACATTTGGCTCTGCTCACAAGGCACAATAATGCTTGTCAAGCCATCAAATTGAAATCTTTACTTAAATGTTTACTGCCATGATATCAAAGCTCTATATAAGACATCTGCTTTTGTGCAGTTTAGCAACAGGAGAGTTATAACAAATAAGATATTGCTGAATACTTTTGAGTGAAAATGTTATTTTATTTCTGCCATTCTTGCTTCCAGAAAGTATTGTAGTGTGTTGTTTTGTTGAAAATCAACTATAAAAGTGATTCATCCTTGACTGCCCAAGTTGATAATTGTACAAAAGCATAAGCATAAATTCTATGTAATATAAAAATAACTGGCGGCACAGTGGCTTAGTGGTTAGCACGTTCACCTCTCAGCACTAGGGATTCCCGGTTCGAATCCCCATCTGAGTGGAGTTTCCATATTCTCCCCGTGTCTGCGTGGGTTTCCTCCGGGTTCTCCGGTTTCCTCCCACAGTCCAAAAAACATGGATCAAGTCAACTGAGTTCTCCAAATTGCCCCAAATAGAGTGTGTATGTGTGCGTGTCTGTGTGAGTGAGTTCGTGCCTAGCGATAGATTGGCACCCTGTTCTGGGTGTATCTGTCCAGCGCCCGAAACGTTCTCCCCTGGATGGGCATGGGGAACCCCACTGCGACCCTAATATAGGATAAAGCGGAAGATAATGAATAAATAAATGAATAAAAATAACTTGATAATAAGGGTAACAGTGCCAGCAGAGTAGTTAAGATGAAGGTCTAACACTAACGCTCAAACACTTACAAGATTTAATTGTTGAGCTCTTGTGTGCAGTTCTTGGAGCCAACAAGACGGCAATATAATAAGAACTCCATCTATTTGCCCGCTGTAACAAAAGAGGAGGTACATCTATAGTATGTAATTACTCTAACATTTAAATTATGCTTATACAGTAGATAAAGGTTTACAGCTCAGTTTAAACTAAATTTGATGATCTGGGATAGTCAGTGCTGACATTTTACCTATTAACATACATACAAATAGTAAAGAGTGTGGTGCCAAAATTCTGAATTCCCAGATAGCTGTATGCTTATGCTGCTATGGTCACATGTGCCAAAGCCAGATCTGTTTTTTTTTTTTGCAGTGTCCCAACTCTAAAAGACTTACTTTTCTGTTTTGTTTTAAGTTTATCAAGTTACCAGTTCCTCATCAACATCAATGCTAGATCTTCCAGCACCTTTATCTTTCATGAGAATAAAAAGGACTTGAATATTTGAACTTTTTAAAATTATCTTTTGTTAATCTAACGCACTTGGACGCTTCTTCCCATAGACAGAAACCTAGATTTATTTTGGTATTGGCACCATCCCTGGGGGCAATCCCACCAGGATGTTACTGTAAAGAGTATTGGGCACATCTTCACTAAGAATTAAAGACATTTTTCTAATATTATTATTATTATTATTATTATTATTATTATTATTATTATTATTATTATTTTGTTATTATTCATTTGCCATGTATGTTTGTGACTGAACATTTTTGTTTAAACACATATAATCTGTATATTACTAGGGAGTTTTTCCCTGCCACTGTGGCTATTGCTTGCTTAATTGTTTTAAAGGTTGAGAATATTGTAAATTCCTTCAGAGATATTGCCCTATTGAAAAAAATCTATAAAAATAAATTGAACTTGAACTTACTCGACGATGATTCTGATAGACTGATCAGGATAGTAAAATAACAATTTTATTTTATTGATGAATGTAAAACATGTGAAAATATTTTATCAGGGCTGCTGAAGTAATTTTAAAATGTAAACAGTATAACCACACTGTATGCATAATAAAAAAAAGCTAAACTTTGCAGTGAATGAACTGATCTGAGCATGTGTGTTGCAGGACAGATGTAGTAGTATCCGTGTGATAAGATAACCATGATTGTTGGCAAATGATTGTGTGGAAGTGACATCACCGACAAGAGAATTGTAAAGTTTGTGCACTGGGTAATGGTAAATGTGTGAAGAAAGATATAAATTCTTTATGATACAAATAGAATTAAACCTTATGAAATCTGCTTTTAATTCCATAACAGTTTTTTTCCCATTCTGTTTTATAATGACCAAAAATTGGTTTTGGTTAGATAAACATAATTACTCCGCAATATCACCTGCGATATCCCCAGAGCCCAAGTGACAAGCATAACAATAACAACATATTTTTACTGCTCAACTTTTACAATGATTGAACATTTAATAAAAAAAAAGAAAGATATATGTGTATGTGTGAGAGAGCCACAGTAAGTGAGAAATTGAGTAAAACTTTAAATATAAAAAGTGATGCTGTAAGTTTGGTCTGCAAAAGAATGTATTCTATAATTAAAGATAAAACAGAATTTTTGCTTCTGCATCTTTCACTAATCATTTTAATGTGCTGGATAATATATTTCTCTTTGCTATTTCACAGTTGCAAAGTCATTGAATAATCTGTCTTTTGTGCAAAGGTAGTTTAGAGTCTGATTAACAGCCAAGATGTATTTTTTTTTAAATGTTTCTTGTCTGAAAGATCTTATATTAGTGAACAGAAATTTGACAGAATTTTGAAAGGAATGTAACCTTTATTATGAGAATTAAATAATATGTATAAAGAAGGGGCGGCGGTGGCTTAGTGGTTAGCACGTTCGCCTCTCAGCACTAGGGATTCCCGGTTCGTATCCCCATCTGGGGATGATCTCCCCGTGTCCGCGTGGGTTTCCTCCGGGTTCTCCGGTTTCCTCCCACAGTACAAAATCATGGATCAAGTCAATTGAGTTCTCCAAATTGCCCCATATAGAGTGTGTTTGTGTGCCTGTCTGTGTGTGCGAGTGTGTGCCCAGCGATAGATTGGCGCCCTGTCCTGGGTGTATCTGCCCAGTGCCAGAAACTTTCTCCCCTGGATGGGCATGGGGAACCCCCCCGCGACCCTAATATAGGATAAAGCAGAAGATAACGAATGAATGAATGAATGAATGTATAAAGAATGGGGTGGCATAGTGGCTTAGTGGGTAACACGTTTGCCTCTCAGTGGGATTCCTGGTTCGAATCCCAATCTGGGTGAAGTTTCCATGTTCTCCCTGTGTCCGCATAGGTTTCCTCTGGGTTCTCGGGTTTCCTCCGGGTTCTCCGTTTTCCTCCCACAGTTCAAAAACATGGATCAAGGTCAATTGAATTCTCCAAAACGCCCCACATAGAGTGTGTTTGTGTGTGTGTGTGTGTGTGTGTGTGTGGATGTGTGTGTGTGTGTGAGTGAGTGAGTGAGTGTGTGTGTGTGAGCGAGTGTGTGCCAAGCGATGGATTGGCACCCTGTCCTGGGGTCCTAGTACCCCAGTGCCCGAAATTCTCCCCTGGATGGGCAGGGGGGATCCCCCGCAACCCTAGTGGAGGATAAAGCGGAAGACAATGGATGAATGGATGGGTATAAAGAATAAAGTTGTGTTGGCATTGTGATTAATATTTAAGTCTAGTGCTCAGCTGAAAATAAAGACTTGCATTTTAAAGTAATTTTTAGATGAGAATGTGATATTATGTTTATTATTATTTATAGGCAGACAATTCATCAGTGAGGGAGAGTTTTTTGAGATGACTTCAATTACTAAAGACCAGTCTGGATCATATGAGTGCACTGCTACAAATGACATTTCATTACCAGATGAGAGAACTGTACAGATCACAGTAAAATGTAAGTCTAACATTACTTTTATAAACATAATGCAAATGCTCATTAATTTAATTTTGCTGATAATTAGTTTGATTCATTAACTCCACAGATCCTCCTGTTATCTCACGGGCTCGTGGCACAGTGACTGCTGTTGGAAAGAAAGGAATACTGCAGTGTGAAGCATCAGCAGTTCCTCTTGCTGACTTTCAGTGGTACAAAGAAGATCGCCGGTACGTGTTATTTTGTCCAAATGAGATATAACCTGTCAGAGATTTTTATTTTACTAGTCCAAATACATAAATTAATTATTGTTTATTAATAATATATTAATTATTAAATTAATAATAATAACAATATATTGAGAAGTCACTACAAAAAATGTTTTTTAAAATGCTTTATTTCTTTTGTATTGATTACAATTAATAAGTAAATTCCTGGAGTGGTACACAATGACTTTGTTTTAAAGCAACAAAAATCCATTCTATAAATAATAATTCTTTCCAGCTGGCAGTCCTAATTTTTCTGTAAGTGCCAAGAAAACATGGCACTATAAAATATTGTCAAATATATCAAATGTTATAGTAATAAAAGCAATTGTGTAAATATATACTTTTTAATGCCCAGCAATGGATTGGCGCCCTGTCCTGGGTTTATCTGCCCAGCGCCCGACACGTTCTCCCCTGGATGGGCATGGGGAACCCCACCGGGACCCTAATAGAGGATAAGCGGGAGATAATGAATGAATGAATATACTTTTTAATGCAACTCTGACACTGACTTTTTTTGCAGCCTTATCAATGGACCAAATGGAGTAAAAATCGAAAACATGGGCAAGCAGTCCATGCTTATTTTCTTTAATGTTTCTGAAGAGGACTATGGAAACTATACATGTATTGCAATAAATACACTGGGGATCACAAATGCAAGCATAATTTTTTACGGTAAGGAAACTTGTTTAATACTTTTATGACTTTATGATGCTAATCCTATTAATTAGTACATGTTTTACAATCTGAGTATACAGGCATTTAGAAAATTAAAGCAGGTATTAATGGTACAACTCAAACAATTTTAGCATGTGGAAACTGCGATCCGCTGTGTTCAGTAGCTGTTTTTTAATAAATACCTAAATAAATATCATTAGCCAATATATATATATATTTTTTTTTTTACCATGGATTCTTGAATTTAATGCATCCTACTTAGTTAATGTTTCTGTTTACACTAGCTGCAAATGAGTAAAAATAAGAAACCCTGTTTTTAATACAGAGTTAAAGATGATGCATTTTTAAAAATATTTTAATTAAGATTACTTTTTCAGGTCATGCTGCTTGTATGTAATTGTAACAACCTATTTGGCAAGTGTCAATGCTTGTGTGCTTCAAATGCACATCTCTTTTGAGGGCTACACATGGATGCTTACTTAGCTTAGCTTACAGGATCTTTAGCTTGTACATCATCTTATGTTATAGATGGAATAAAATTTACGTAGAATTTGCTGCCATTTTACTGAATCTTCAACTACCAGTATAATTATGTGCATTATCCTAGATAATGCAGGATATTTTTGGTCTTTCTTATGAGAATGAAATTTGGTTATAATTCCAAAATCTGTTGAAACTTATATTTTTTTATTATATAATTCATTTTAATCTGTAATTATTGGCAGTCAAAACAAGGGAACATTGTTGTAAAATAAACACCTGGCTACCTGAAATCTCTTAGTAACCTTTACCTGTATTTGCATCGCTATTTTTAAAAATTCTCAGAGTCTTAGTCAACTATTAAGAGAATCCCATTGTTGTTGATATTTAAGACAAGGTTTGTGGAGTAAGATTATCCATAAAGTATATTATTGTATTATTTTCAGTAGTTCTTAGAATAATACATTAGTCAAAAAAGCAAGACCTACATAAATGACCTCCTGAAAGCTTTTGTCAAAATAGTGACATGATGGAAGGAAAAAAAACTAAAAAGTACAACATTCTCTAACATTATCTATTTGTGTGCAAAGAAAAAATGTGCTTAGATGTTAAATTCTAAGAGAAAATTCCCTAAAATGACAAAACCCTAACTATTAAACATGTCTGCACCTCACAATT
>JAFMOD010000321.1:223772-313772 GCA_019802435.1 Corydoras maculifer
TAATACATTAGTCAAAAAAGCAAGACCTACATAAATGACCTCCTGAAAGCTTTTGTCAAAATAGTGACATGATGGAAGGAAAAAAAACTAAAAAGTACAACATTCTCTAACATTATCTATTTGTGTGCAAAGAAAAAATGTGCTTAGATGTTAAATTCTAAGAGAAAATTCCCTAAAATGACAAAACCCTAACTATTAAACATGTCTGCACCTCACAATTTAATATTTTATGTTGTAGACATACAAAAACACACTCATACCTTGTAAAAAGAAGGTATTAGAAAAAAGTTTTTAATCTGATCTCTTTTTCTTCATTACTCCATAGGTCCAGGGGCAATACAAGATGTGAACAGTGCAGCTCTTTCTACTTCCAACTCATTCTGCCTACTGCTTGTACTAATTCTCCTTAATTTGAGCAAGTTTTGATGCTGGAGTACCATTTACAGCTCTTCTTAAAGTAACGAGACAGACTCAGAGTCTAACGAATAAAAACAGATCGTTATGATGATGATTATTATTAATATTATTATTAGGTTTGGGTTTTATCTTGATTTTAAATCAAGTGGATAAAAATAAGGTCTGGACTATGAGTCTGTCATGAAAATATGAGGCTGCTCAGAATATGGTTCTGTGAAAAGCTGGTGAATGGGGTGTAACGATACACTAAACTCACAAACGGATTTAATGTTGTGTTTAGGGTTAAAGATTTGTACCATAATATATGCATAGTGTACAAAAAAATCTAATTGTGAAATTGGGGAATATTTATGTGGGTGACATGGGACGAATGGCACATCTGATATACATATTGTATATGCACAACATTTGGAACAGTCAATGCAAAAAAAAATCATATCAGTAATTTGTTTAATACAAGCTTTAATATTATGGCCTTTAGAGTTACACATATCTAAAGGCTTTGCACTTTATTCAATTCAGAATTGTTCAATTCAGTCAAATTACGATGGTAATTTTTAAGACTTGCCCAGAAGCTGTGTGTTTTAGGTTCGGTTAATTGAGAGAAATGGATTTTATGTAAACGACCGGGAAAGTGATAAGCACCAGCTATTACTATGTTCAGGCCACTTGATTAGCATCATGGTTTTCCTTGCAACTGAGTTTCTTATATCTTAGCACAAATGTACTCAGTCTGCTTTTAAGCAATCAACTACAACAACACAGCACTTTTTCTTTATTGCATTGTTTGTGTGCAAATATGCCTGCAACATCGAACAACAAAACCAAAACATTTAAATCAGAAATGCACCTGACACTCCTCTGTGCCCTTGATGCATCGTTACACCCCTACAGGCTAGAGCTCACTGTTGTGATCTCTTTATATTTTTATGTCTGAGAAAAGCAAAAAGTGTCACTTAATCATGAAAAATCTGACTGGTCTTGACTAGTATTGAAGTGTAATGAGTTAAGTTGCGATGTCTGTCATGTCAGGTTTCATTGTAAAATACTATGGAGATATTGCAATTAATTCTTCTTTTACATAATAGGCAAAACGTTTAAAAAAAAAACAATGTGATATTGATTTTCAGTACCTGTACAGATGTATACAGTGAGATATTTACAGTTCATTTGAAAAAAAAAGTGTCAAGTCTGTGCGTAATATAGCTCTCATTTCCTGAAGAGTCTGGTTCATCTAATATCTGTTCAGCATTAAGATATAGTTGCTATTCAGGGCATTTTGGGTTAAAAAAAAATCATTGCTACATTACCACACACTTTAGCCATAGGTTAGACACCTGGTTCTATGACTTCTTAAATTTATTTTAGATACATTATACAAATATAGATTCATCTATATGTGTAGAATATAGGCCTCATGTGAAAATTTCCAAACATGATACAATTTTGGTGTGCATATTTAGTGACATTTTGCAAGTTAAGATTGTATTCATCAATTAAAATACACCAAACTTAATGTGTAATTGGCTACTTGCACAAGATGGTATAATTTTAACTCAACTACGAATTTTGAAACTAAATTTACCTTTAAAAAATGTGTGTCTGTCCGCAAATTTACCTTGAATTGTACTGAGACAGACTGCATCCTATTATACTGAAACAGTGAAATTAACACTTCCTTTAAATTAATAAATAAATAAAACAAAGTGAGACCTAGGGAAAGCACAGTGGCAAATTGGTTAGCACATGTGCCTCTCAGAGCTGGGGATTCAGGTTTAAATCTCGATCTTCAGTTTCCTCTATCCTCTAACAGTCTAAAAACATGGATTCATTGTCTGCTCTAAATTGCCCCTAAATACCGTGTGTGTGTGTGTGTGTGTGTGTTTGTGTGTGTGTGTGTGTGTGTGTGTGTGTGTGTGTGAGAGAGAGAGAGAGTGTGTGCCCCGCAATAGAGTGGCGCTGTTACTTGGGTGTATCTGTATATTTTACCGGTTAACTTTAGAAAGAGCAGGGTGTCCAACCTTTTATCTATGATGCCATTTTATCTTTATCTTTTGTCTTTGTGCCATCTTGTGCAATAAAGTTTACTGCAGATTTACAAAAATATGCAAATAATTTAAGGGCCCATATTAAACTCTTGGTAAACAAGAGTTAAGTATTTATTCATGTTTTGCATTGAAAAGGTTAGATTTTGTTTTAACAAAATCATTCTCAAATAATAGCTGCCTCATATTTACTAATTAAAGAAAAATAAACTTTGATTGAAATGGTATTTTTTTAACCACTTTTCACATTCTGTTGAGGTAATATACCAGTGTTCTTTCTCAGGTTTAAGGGATACATTTTTGTGTGACTGTGGATATCTATGCTTGAATCCTTATGGCAAAAATATTAAAAAAAAAAAAAAAAAGAACAAAGTATTTTTCTGTTGAATGATATTTTCTAGGAATTGAGTTTTACAATTGAAGCGCACATATTCATACACATTCTAGCATTCACACTGAAGTAGGTCATAATAATAAACACAAAAACAATGTGCAGCCTTATTACTAACTTACTACCTTTTTTCTGTGTGTCTTCTAGTACTTATAGTACTTGTATAACCTAGATAGACTTTCAATTTAGACTTTTCTGTCATACCACTGCACCTGTATCTCGCTTTCAGAAATCTAACCTAGAATTCAGTCAACACGTTAATGAGCAGAAACAGGATGCCTTTGAATGTGAAACACTTATCAGCCCAGTAGAGTAGATGAGGTGACACAACACAATTATATAGCGCAGTGTTATTACTGAGCAATAAAATCATATGCATGGAGCAGCAGGATGTGACAGATATACAAATAACTTCATGATATAGCATGCATAAATATTTTCTGCTCAAACCTATATTAAGCAATTACTTGGTTTTGTATAAAAATACAGAGCTAACATGTTATTAAAAAAAAAATCTACTGTACATATTAATAATATTGGGTATGACATAAAGTGGTTTGTCTTAATAGCAATTCTGGAACCTTCAATTCAATTCCACTAAAAAATATTTTTGAAAGCTAATACAATGGAATATACCACCAAAGCACAAGCAAAGGATTCCACTAAATGCTAAAGTGTTTCTAAAGCATTTGGGTGCCAAGACCAAACTGGCAATAATAAATGATATTTTAGATCATCGACTGAACAAGAACATGGTAATACCACCATTAAAAACATTCTGCCTTATTGTTTGCCCTTTAAACTGTCTTTCTACTCGCCATCGATACCAACCACCTCCCTGCCAACATCTCATCTTATTCCCTATACTCTCCATTGCAGCCTCACTCAGGCTACATAAAGACACATTTTGCTTCCTTTAAAGGTCTGCCCCCAACTATGACAATCTACCTGTTTTCAACTCCACATCAATTTTTGCCCTCGGCTCTGTGTTTCAGCCTGCTTTCAACTCTAGGCTTTATTAGGCCCATTTACTTTTTAGCCTGCTCTCAGATGTGACCCTTAGCCCCTCCACAGCTCTGTCTGTCAGCCTGCCCTTAAAACTGCCTCACATGCTATGCTCAACTGTACTTTTTAGCCTGCACATCTCTCTCTCTCTCATGCTCTCTCAGTACTTTTTGCTTAGTTCTGCCTCTTTAATCATATGTAAATATTTCTTTTAGATTGCTCTTAATACTGCCTTTCTAACTGTTCTTATTTACTTTTTAATACATTTATTATTACCTTTATTTACCTCCTAATATTGCAATTGTTATGTCCCTGCTTCACCTTGCCAGTCCCAAACATTGCATTCTGCCTATACATTAGTACATGCCTGTATCTTAGTAAACTCTCACTATTGTTCAATTTGTCTTTCTGCCTACAATCAAAACAAATTCTCTTTGCCTGCCCTTGTTATTAACCATCTACCTGACCCTAAACCATTAGGGCTTGTTCACAACATTACAACCTGTCCTCTGTGCTCTTTATGCCTCTTCTTTACACAGGCTTTCAGCTTGCCTTCCAAGCTTTCTTATTTGCCCTTAATTCCCCCTCTGTCTGTAGACCTGCTGCTTTCCCCTTGACTTACTCACTTTTCCAGTGCTTTTCTTGTTTCGTCCATTAATGCTGGCTCAGCATTTTGTCCTTAGTACAGCAACATTTATTTAACACATGTTACCAGTATAAATACTATTACTTGTAGTTTTTTGTAGAATCTTTAGATCCTGTGCTCATCCTGCGGATGCAAGTGGACTCTTATACATATTAAAGATGCAGAACAATCAAGTACAAGTAACAAATGCTGCAGACTGTGCCAGTAAAGTGAAGTCAAGAATGACATGGTGGGGAAGGGCAAGTTGACATAGATCTGAAAAAACAACAACCATGGTCTTGGATGTGAAATCTGGACACTGAAGAGGAGGGGGAAAGTTTGGAAAACGAGTGCATCACAAAGCTGCTTAAACAGCATGCAAGTTTACAAAATGACCAAAACAGAATACATGTGATGAGGCACCCAAATAAGAACAAGTCCGCAGGACTTGTGGAAGAAGTCCAATGACATCATAAAATTGATTGGATTATTTTTGTGCTGCAGAAAGCACAAGGACTTCCATGACTAATGCCTCGTAATGGATTTTGTGATATTATTTTGATGATTTCATCTTCATTTCCCTCCTCCTATGAATGCCAATGAATTGTTTGTATTAGGTTAGATTTTTTTGTTAATTGTACCAATACAACCTCAAATCATGATCATAATCTTATGTCTCACTTAATCTTATGTCTGGCTTTTTTGTCCATAACACTAGTTATCTAAAATTCATCTTATGGGCACTACCTTACACCCCGCCAACAGTTGACAACAAGCCTTCTGCCTGTCATTTTTAAATAGCAACAGTGCTTGCAAATACTGTATAAATCTGCACTGAATGGCATGTTCTCAATAAGGTGTGTTTAGGTACATTTTTGGCATATTGCTAATAAATAAATAGCAATCCTGCAAAATTACTGCAATTAAAGGGAATGGCATGCGTCATGCTAATTGGTTTATTGCGCGCTAAGCACAAAACATTTTTTTATTAATAATTAATGCCTTTTGTGCATTTCTAGGCATACAAGGTGTACTTTTCACATTGTTACGATTGCAAAAACAACCTGACACGTCCTGAATTAAGCTGTGTGATTAAATGCTTCCCAAAGATCGCTAAAACAGGACCCTAGATGTTCTGATGCATATAACATTGATGAGTTAAATTGTTTATTTTATAAAATACCAAGGTGCTCTGCAACATTCTTTGTAAGCAATGTTGTATTGTATTTATGTATGTATAGTTGCTAACTTTCTACTTTACACATTTTACATTGGCCAAAAGAGCACAAGTTATCTGAGCGAGAACTAAACTTTTATCTTGTTTTTGTGCATATATTTTTGTTTTGTGAAACGTGACATACAGAGGAAGCACTGTATTTGAGTGTTGGATAATCCAAATATTTCAATGCCAAAGAATGTCACATTAGGTTAATTTGCTCCATCAGTATGGTTATTTATGCACAGTTGGCTCACTAAAGGATCGACAGCTCAATGGGATTTCCAGTGGGGGCGATCCTGTGAGCACTGATAAAGAAGTCCACTAGGTATACAAAATACCAACAATTTTTTTGTTTGTTTGTTGTTTTGCTACCTATTTTCGACAAAGATAAAGGCTGAGTTCTCCCTTGATTCTGCTTTTTGTACCTATGATGACAAATACTTGGAGGGGAGGCTGTACCTACCCTATTAACAGTATGATTTGATAGCCACATATATGCACAGACTTTATTATTGATTTTTTTTCCCAGAAAAATGTATAGTTTTAAATATAGTTTTAAAAATTTTACTCATTGTATGCAGACAAGTCAATGTGTGTATGTTTGATGTTTGTTCATATTTATCTTTCATATTGTAAGTTACTACCATTGTGCAAAATCTAAAGAAAATACCTGAAGAAATGAGGGTAAAGGGGCTTACTCAGTTACCTACACAGGCAACTTTTTGGTTTTGGGGTTTAACCTAAAGACCCTTACCATTAAGCTTCTACATGCTTCCATTTAATCAAATATGTGCCATAATAGATAATCCAAACTTTTACTGGTAATAGTCATACATCTCACATGTCCATCAGTGCGTACAAAAGATGATGCAGAGGCTTATTGTGACATTGCATTGACATGCTGATTTCATAACTCTTTGCTTATTTAGTAAGTCAAAACTGGGCCTTGCTCTTGTTGGAAAACAATGTGGCTTAGCTTCATTGACATAGTTGTTGTGTTGTCTGAGCTTAAATGCTGTGCAAATTTATCTCATTTTACAAATGAAGAAAATAATCAAATGATGGCGACCATAGATTTCCGAAGACGTTATGGGCAGAATAAGATATCAGAACCAGTAGGCACACACGTCTGGGAAGCAATCGGAGTAATTGGCTGTTGAGTGTCTGTGTCACATGTGCCACTTTGTGGAAAAGCATTTGAAGTTGTGCCAAAAAATTATCGAATGCTGCAAAGCTAATTAATTTTCATTGTTGGATTTAAAGCCAAGTTTCTTCCACACCTCCCTCATCCTTATTTCCCTAAACTTCAACATAGCATTATTTGTTTTAAAATTAATAAGAGTGCAGATAAAAGAGTAGATATTATAACACAGTGGTAAACATTACTATCCCTCAAAGTCTTTGTAATACAGTTTAGCAAAAATAATCAATTACTAACACATTACATTTCTATGCACTTTTTAATATTTTTTAACAGTGTGCGGTGACCTACAGTACACATAACTCAAATACATGTTTTGTTGCATGTTTGAAAAACAAATAAAGACCAAATGCTTTAGACAACACTCTGTTGGGCTGATTTACCTCAAAACTGTCTTTATAAAACAGAAATGCTTTAGAATGGTTTCCTCTTTTATAATATTTATTTTTATTTCCCTTCCTCCATTTTGTTTTTGCTTGTTTGCCTTTGCCTGATTAATTAGCACACCTTTGTTCTTTTATCATGCAAGTTGTTTCATTTATTTTCATTTATCATCTGGTTTTATTTAGGTCGGTTTTAGTTTCCTGATGGTTGACGTACTCATGTCGAGATCTTCGATGCAGTACACATATCTGTGTTCGAGGCCATACAGCTATTCATATATGTAAGTTGTTTATTCACCTCCTTCTGTGACATTTTTTCTTCATAGCTGTGTTTTTTCCTTGTAATCAGATTTTTATTTTTTATTTATTTATTTTTTTTGGAATTAAACATTCTTCTTAATTTTTCTAGTCCGGCTGCCTTTGGCTTTAAAATTCTTATTAAAATTGTAATATTGTTTTTTCTTTATATACAGACTGAGCAAACCTGAGGATTAACTTTACATTTATTTAAACTATATAACATTAGAAAATATTTTTTTATTTAATTTTATTTTTTTATATCTTTTTTTATAAGTAACAAAATGCAAACTCTGGTTTTATTTCTAGCTGGGTAGCCAGGGTACTGTCTGTGTGGCGCTTACATGTTCTTTTGTTACTTGGTGTCTTTAAAAAGGTTTATTGTGAAAGTACATGTGATGTTTATAATACAACCAATTAAAAACTAAAGAATCATAATTCATCATTCAAAATCAAATATGTGTGAATTCCTTCTTTAACTAGAGGAACTGATTTATGTTTAATACAGGCACAGTTACATATTAATTTACATTATGTATTTATTAATTTGTTTATTTTTAAGGACTCTTATTAGCATGATCAGCATTATTTGTTGTCATGATGTCACACAGCTTCTGTACAACGCTGTCTCTCTAGACTATATAAAACATAACAGGTCTAATGGGAGGTGAGACGTTGTTAAAAACACCCCATGATCCGCTTTAAGAAATCACAAGGCTGACAACCCCATAAAACTGTCATAAAACACTTCATTTAAGATGTAGCTATAAATACAGTAAATAAAACCCCATATGTCATAAAAGTGGCACAAACAAAAACACCTGCATCAGATTAAATCTGCTAATTAGTCTTCAGTTAAAGTGTGCTTACATCTTTGAAAGCTGTTGCACAAAACAAATTGACATAAATAATAGCTCCAACCCAAGAGAAGACAGTTAAAACAAAGGAGGAGATTACAAAAATTCAATGAGGTAAATCCTCACGGAAAATTGCAAGGGATGTTGGTTGTTTCCAATGGTTTCTCAAATCTGGATCAAGTACAATCAGAATGGGAAGGTTGCAAAAGAGAATCATACTGGTAGACCAAGAAAGACATCCAGGCATCAAGTTAGAAAAGTTTATGCAATATATCTTGAAAACTGAAAATGCTCAACTAAAAAAAAAATGAGAACCAAGTAGGTGGATACAGAAAAGCCAAACAAAAAGCCATCAGTACACCCAAACAAAAAAGCAATCATGGACTGTCTGTGACTGCATCGAAGTGATCTTTAGTGATAAATCATGAATTTGCATACTTTTGTTGGTGCTGATAAAATAACAAATTAAATGAGGATGACTTCCTTAAGAAAACATATAAATTACCACAGTCATTGATGATATGGGTTTCATGTCAGTTGCATGTGCGGCAGAGAAGACGATCATTTCAACTTCAACAAATGACAATTTTTACATTTAAATTTTGGACACTTTTCTTATTCCATCAGAGGAAAGGATGTTTGTTAATGATTTCATTTTTAAAGATTATAATATGTATTGCCATATGGCAAAGGACATAAAATCTTTCCTTCAAGAAGCCATGACTTGTAAATAATCTGGCTCTAAATGTTCTTGAAATGTACTTTCTGGTGGAAATGGAAGAAAATGTTCAATGACAAGGCTCCAACCTGCAAAGCTGAAAGTACAACAACAATAAAAGACAGATGGAGCTGGATTTATAAAGAACACTGTTCGTCATTAGTCAAGTCCATGCCTCAGAGAATTCAAGCTACTATGAAAACCAGGGATTGTGCAACACCTTTTACTCATGATTCCATTGCATTTTCCTCAGAATTAAGTGATTTCATATTTTTCTTTCTATAGCATTACATTACATTTAGTCAATTAGCAGTCACTTTTGTCCAAAGCGACTTACAAATGAAATAACATAGGTCAGTAGTTAAGGAGAAACCACTAAAGCATGGATAGATTTTGCGATAATTTTGTGTTACAGTACAAGTTATCATTTTATCATTTATACATCAAAAATGCATAATACATAAACATGTGATTTAAACTCAACTTGCCAACGCAATCTCAACTTCACTGTTTGTGTGGCAGCTCTAAAATCACAAACACAAGAATGTAGATTGAATGATTTACTTTAATAATCTCTGAAATATATATGTGTTTTAATTATATATTTTTTAGTAATTGTGATATCCTTTATCTGTCATACTCATTTATAGTTTACTTTAAATATACTAACTGGTCATCAAGTCCAATGGTAATATCCTACACTAAAATTTAAATAACAAGGACCAGAACATGTTTAGATACAACATTTTATTGTTGTAAGTCTTAAATATGAACACATAATATCATAAAGAAAAACATATGAAGCAACAGTTACTTTACATTTCAGGGAGTTTAGGTTAGATGTATATAGTTCCTTTGCTTGAATCATGTAAGAGATGCATTTGTTTTGAATGTAATTGCTAAGAAAGACATTTGTCCCAATTCTGAGTTTACAAAATTGTGGATTCTGGCCATGCACAGACAAGCACAACCTCATTCACAAAATAACATGGTTCAAGTAACAGGTTTACTGCTACAAATACCTTTCCATATCCATAAATTCATATTACAAAGTCCACTTGTGAAATATACATTACAGACAACTTTAAAGAGTGGGTGCAATTCAAGTTCTACATGTGTAATGGGTTAAAAAATACAGTGTGGATGTCTGTGCTTTAATGATATCCTTTCAAGGTTTGGAAAGAAACTTGTTTGCACATACTCTGTTTCACCATGAGCCAATTACTCAAATAAAGAGCAGAATGAAAAGATTATCTTAGGGTCATAAGTGCAATGCTTTACAGTACATCATAGATTACCACATAGAACTCTCTGCCATTGGGCAGTAAACAAATTCCACACACACACTAACTCATACACTTTGTGCTTTAAATCTTCCATTATAATACTTAATAATAGTTTTATTTTACACCTGTTCCTAGATACTGGCATATATATGGACTTATTTTAATCTTTGGGAATTCCCTTATTCACTACTTTTTTTGTTACTTCAAATAATAATAAAACGAGTTCTGTGCATCACATAATTACTTTTATTTTTTCATAAATCACTGCCTTTAGGGAAAACATTAAATCAGGCAAAAATGTTTAGATGCTTGGGTAGACCATATATTAATCATTTTATTACAACCAAACACCAGATACCTAAAACAATGATGCATAGAGGAAAGGATGGAAAGTGAATTTTATCTTGTCTAGCAAAACATGAAAGCACAATATGTATTAATCTGTGTCTTTCAAAGAATCACTTGTTTCAACTTTTTAAAGTCTTTTGATCCGTAACACATGATGCAAATTTCTGAAATAAATTACATGACTCAAACAAGAGCAGCAACACAAAATAGAAAAATTCTGTTGCATTGTATTAAATTGATTCACAACTTTAGTAAAAAGAGGTGCATATTTCCCTTTGTACAAATAATATGCATGTGGAGAAAATGATGTAATGGAATATTTTGTATCATCATTTAAATGTTAAATACAGTGCATTACAACACAAAATATCTGTGGATGATATGCTACTGAAATATCATTCGGATTAAGAAACATTCATGTAAATTATACCAGTGTACCAATATATGCAATGTTTTTAACTAAACATGTTAGCAGATACTTCTTTGGGCTTTCTCCGACAGTGTAAAAGCAGTGAGCTGCTTTCAAATTGATGCCAACCTTGCTTAAAAGAATAAACAGTGGAGTGGACATATTGTTGCTTCATTTAAAAAGTCAAATAAATGATTTGGAATCAGATTTGTATCATATCATATTATTAGCATTTAGTTTCTTCAAAACCACATAGGTTATAGGTAAAATATGAAATTATAAATAATAATAAAGAACGCAGACTTGCTGAGTGCTTTAATACCCCCAATTTTTTGCAATTGTGTAATCCAACGTAGGTCCAAATAACTGAGTAAATAATAAAAAAAACATGTACAGTGACTTTTACTTGATAAGGTAATCTATTATCATGTCAAAAAGAGGATACATGGAAGTTGTCTGCTGCAGATGCCTTTTATATTAAATATATTAAGATTTAAAAGTTACAATCTGTTAAATAAAACAACAGTTACAGAAATAAATTAATATCTAAGGATATATATTGAACAAGCCTTAAAAACTGGCCCATCTGCTATGAATATACAAATGGTGATATTTTTTAGGGGCAAAAATGTGGTAAGTGACAATATAAGAGCTTGTTATTAAACACTAATATAACAAATAATGGAGCAAATGCTTGATTTAAAAAAGAGCAGTGGAAAACCTGTGCACATTTTGTGCTCCCATTGGTGGCCGCATGGTTTGACGTGAAGAATCGGACGACACCATTTCTGGCAGAAAACCTCTTTACCATCAAAACTTGAGCAGCAACTGTAGGGCGAAGATGAGGACAAGGCAGATAGGTGTGTATGTTCCCACTGTGCCACTGTTACCATCCTGAACTGCACCCGGTCCTAAAACGTATCCAAATGTCCAAATATTAATTTTTAAATACAATTTAAAAACTTGCAAGCAAAACACAATACTTAGAGTCTATGACACAGTAACTGGCACAATTGGTAAATGTAACCAAGACACTTTTAGGCATTTTGACAGCATGGACATTGTCAAAAACGTGAAACGTATAATAAGTAAAATGGACGCATGCCAATTTTACCTCAACACATTGTGTAAAATAATACCTTAAAAAGCATGTGCCCCGATCAACTAAAACTATATCTTGGGTTTTATACCAATCCTACTACTGTGCAGTATTACCAATGTACACACCCTATGGAAATCAACAGTCAAAGAATACATTTCATTCATCCTGAACCATGAGTGGTTAAAATGTCTTTGCTAAGGCACTAGGAGCAGAGCCTGTTCTCCCTTGCCGATATAAAGCAAACACCGCCTAAGGAAGAAGGTGCTCATCCACTCATGGAAAGCAGGGAGCGTGCACAGCTTACAGCTTTCTGCTTCTGTGTTTTGGACCAAAAGATTCTTGCTGCTTAAGGGCTCCACAGTAACTTCAGTGGACCTTTCGGTCTCATCTGGTTGGGTCTGGCATTATACACATTCTCCAATATGGCGTCATGTTTCAGAATGTCCCAGACAATGGGGCAGACTCAACCCTTAGGCAGTGCCAGTTCCATCTTATATTTCTTTTTTTTTGCTTTCTCATTATTTATTTTAGTTTTTTATGTTGACTTCTTATGACACACCGATCAAACACTATCCTGTTGTGAATAGACTTTAGTGTTTCAGGAGCCTTTTCAATATTCTATTTCCCTTTTTTTCTATATAGTGTGCATGCTCTCTGAAGTATAGGACTGCTACATGGTGAGATAATTGGTGTACAGCCGGATATAAAATTTGGGTCGTAGAAGTCAAAGCCTTCTGTGGCATTATTCACACTATTATGGTAAAGGGTGGGTATTTTTGATTGCTTTTATTATGCTTAATTTAACATTTTTGAAAGCATTATTTGTCTCCTGTAGCTTTCTATCTCATGCGGTCAGGTCTCATATTTCCATCTAACCTTCCATCATGCCATGCATGTTACACTTTGTTTTTCTTTAAACTGAAACTCAGAATACATAAATCTACAAAAGTTACTGTAATTATATATTTATTCTTTTTCCTCCCTGTGTTTATTGGTTATGTGCATGTTGTCACTACAGATGGAACACTTTATTTATCAAATTAGACAGAAAATGCTCTAAGCATGCCTATGCTTAGATCTTTTGAACCTTTAAGCAAAACAATGAACCACATCTTATAAGCAACACAAAAATAGAAATCACAAATCAATGTTTTGTCATCACTGTCCCTGTCTTCTGGTTAGACAAACTATGGGGTGAGTGAAAGAAGAGCGTCCAGAAGCATTCATTCATTATCTCCCGCTTTATTCTCTATTAGGGTTGCGGTGGGGTTCCCCATGCCCATCCAGCGGAGTACATCTCGGGCGCTGGGCAGATAGACCCAGGACAGGGTGCTAATCCATCGCTGGGCACACACTCACTCACACAGACACACTCTATATGGGGCAATTTTAATAATTCAATTGACTTGATCCATGTTTTTGGACTGTGGGAGGAAACTGGAGAACCTAGAGGAAACCCACGCAGACATGGGGAGAACATGGAAACTCCACCCAGATGGGGATTCGAACCGGGAATCCCTAGCGCTGAGAGGCAAACGTGCTAACCACTAAGCCACCGTGCCACCCCGCATCTACAAGCATGTACCATGTAATGTTCCGAGGTTCCTGGATTAACCTAGGAAAATTCATGCAAACAATATATTCTTTTTTACTTAACTTCATGATTATTAATGAATTAGAAGACAAAGAAAAATAGAGGATCTTGCAAAAGCTACATGTCGCAAAACAATTACAACACTTGGAAAAGCAAACATAGATTTAAGTAAAATGTGTATTTATTTAACATATATATATATATATATATTTGTAGATGGTCTGAATGATGACAGTTTCTTGGCTGTATGTAGAAAAACTATAGACTATATTAGCACTGCAGATGACAAAAAGCTTATGATTCAGCATTGCTTCATGTGCATGAAAATGAAGATAGTTATATGCCAGAAGGCAGTTAATGGTTAATTGGTAATTCACAGCAATCCCAGATTTAAATATTTATTCTTTTCTAACAGCATGAACATACCAGGATACATATGCAATGCTATATATACGGCTGAAATTCTAAAGTTGTACAGGGCACATAAACCATTTTCCACATGAAATGGCCACAACAGAGAATTTTTTAAGTCTTTGAATTGTGCTTGAAAATACTTGAAGTGTTTTGATGTTGCTGTCATCAATGCATCAGTGGTTACACAAGGCTGGTCAAAAAACTGTTGCATTTATTTTATTCTTTCTGTTAAATTCAACTTCAGATATAAGATTATTTTAAGCAGGGTTATAATGGTGATAGTGAACTGGAACATTATTCTAAAATTATAGGACAGCTGGCTAACTCATGTAACCTTACTCTAAACATCATCAGTGTGTATGTTCTTCACACTGGAAGTTGCATAGTTAGTTGCCATCAGATTTGTCCTTTATATTTCACAGTGCCATCCCTTCACCCATCAGCTTGCTGGGTCAACTGTAATTGCTGCTTGTGATAAATACACTACTCACTGTAGGAGCTGGCAGAGAAATTGCTGACAAAGCTTTGTGAAAGAGTTTACTGTATGAGCTACTGTGGATTTCTAATTACAGTAAGACATAACAAGAGAGTTACTGCTGGTTGAGAACAGGAAAGAAAATCACCATTTAGCTGTTCACTGTTCAATCATCTTGCACTGACCTGGTTCACATGGCAAATTATACACTGCCTGGCCAAAAAGTCAACACCTGGATTTAACTATTATATCTGGTTGCTGCTGTTGGTCAGGGCCAGATTCAGCAACATTATGTGCATAAAGAATGGGGTCAGCTTATTACCTGAATATACTGGAGAAACAGGTTGATCCATCAATGGATTTTTTCTTTACTGATGGCAATGGCATATTTCAAGATGACAGTGCAAGGCATCATCAGGTTTAAATTGTGAAAGAGTGTGTTAGGGAGCATAAGACATAATTTTTACAATTGGTTCGGCCAACACAGAATCCAGACCTGAAAACTGTGTTTTTGTGATCGTTCTGATGTGCTGGAGAAGACTTTTCACAGTAGCCCAAATCTTCAATCATCAGTAGAAGATTGGAAGTATTAATGCAAATCTGGGCAGAAATAAATGTTGTGCTATTGCAGAAGCTTGTGGACACGATGCTACACTAAATGTGTGCTATATTCAAAGCTAAATACTATTCAACAAAATAGTGTCAAATAGTATCAGTGTCACCAATTTTTTTTTTGGCCAGGCACTGTAAGTAAAATGTTAATGTTAATTTGAGACAATATGCAACCTTAATGATGCCAATAATGATAAAATATTTAAAATAAGCAGATATTTAAAGAGCATTAAAGAGAGTACTTAAAGAGCAATGTGCTTGGCATCCCCATAAGAAAGGGATATATTTTATCATAGAATGATTCTATGTATATATATATTTTATGTGTGACATCTAAGATCCAATTTATCATGCCTAATGTGTTCAATTTCACTAAAGCATTTACTTTATACTTTATATAATCAAGGAAAATAATAAAATTTTATCTAAAGGTTACACTATAGTTTTGTATGATGGGCCTTTAAAACTACAGGCTTCGCTGGCTGATTCAGAAATCTAATTTGCCTCAAATTGGTGAGAGCTAACTTTTCTTTCTTTGGGGATAGAGAGCCAATTACACCACCGCAGCAGATTATGCTCAATCTTGCAGTTGGATAATTAGAATAATACTAGCTCCTAACAATCAAATTCAACATAATTTACAACTCTCAAGAGGACCTGTCATCAATCCCACTTTCACTGGTTTCAATTTAGGTCAGACATTCTGTGATGCATGAAAACAACATTACTGCCACAGAAGTTTGACAAGGACAAAAACTCTACATGTGGAAACTCATCAAGAGCCAATTTACACAAATTATATTGACATATTGCATTAAGAATGAAGCGCACACTGACTAGTTCTGAATGAGCAATAGGAAATAGTACAGAACCAGAATGCTTGACACTATGCAGATAAGTACTTACGTAGAAGAAGGAGACATGCATAGCCACAATGAAGCCATGCCATGGTGCATGAGGGTTAGACATGGAATAAAAAGACAGAAAGAAGAAATAAAACACATTTAAGCAACAGAAAGTGAAGCATCCAACACCCTGCTGTGGTCCATTGGAAAATAACTGAGGCATGACAGCGCCAAACCATTTCCACAAAAGCAATTCAGCCTGCCACTCAAGGTGAAACATTTATTATTGACATTGTGAATTGGATTCTTAAACAAATAAATGCCTTAATATGAATGGCTAATCGCCACTTTATGACCTGACAATCACATTCTCTGAGATGACACAAGACAATTATATTTGAGGGTTTATGTTCAAGGAATTTCATGTACCAATTTCACATGAGGGTCACCTCACTGACCTCCCCTCTGTCACAGCATGTTTCATATGATAGCAAAAGCATTCATTTATTAGTATTTGTTTATGAAGCATGCAGAAACACAGGCTCAATGTAGACGGAAGCTAAAAGACATGCTTTTTCACGGTACTAACCTTGCAGGAGCGTTGAACTAGTGGGTTCAATTACTTCTACATCAGCAAAAACAAACACAATAAAAAAGTGGCACTATAAAAGGCACAGGATGAAGCCCATGTCAAATAATACAAACTATAGTTCCCAGCAAAACTTTACATTAATCTTTATAGTTTATCTGTAAAGAAATTATGTTGTGTCAATTTGTAGAATCATTTATAACAATTAATCATTTTAACTATTCATCAGTGCAATATATGCTAACCATAACATGTAGATATATATATATATATATATATATATATATATATATATATATATATATATATATATATATATATATATATATATATACCTTAACTTACCATAAAGAACCATGCTTGTGTTTGCACTTCCAAGTTTGTTGATAGCAACACAGGTGTAATTTCCATAGTCTGCCTCAGAGACATTGTAAAAAGTCAGCTTTGATAACACTCCAGCATTCTTAATCTCAATGCCGTCAAAACCATTGAAGATCCTACAAAACAAGGCAGCCAACTGAGAGACGTGCATTAGCCAGTGGGTTAAGGACAAATCAGGCATTCTTTTAGAAAAAATCAGTTGTTTTTGTGACTGCATGACTAACCTGATTTTTTTGTTTTCTTATTTTAACTACAAAATAAAATACATTATATATTAAGATGTATCTAATTGAAACATATTTGTCACAACACAAAATCTTTAACTGTCACAAACAGAAATGGGAAAGCCACAGCTGCAACACAAAAAGGAGTCAACATCATGTTGTGATATTTATTTTTTGATATGCAGTTCCAACAACTAGTCTAATGATAACCTTTGCAGATAATTAAGGTGGCAGAGAGGAGGACACCGAGCAAACTACTCTCCATCATGGACGATGATGGTCACCCATTGCATACCATCATTGTGGACCAAAGGAGCACGTTCAGTGGCAGGCTGCTGTCACTGAACTTCTCCACAGAAAGACTGAGGAGATCTTTTGTTCCGAGGGCCATCAGGCTCCACAATAATACTACTGTTTTGGGCCAGAAGAACAAATAAAACAACAGGACATTTAAAATACTGTATATTGTATCTTTGCACTCCATCTATCCACTCCATCCATACTGGACACTTTATTTTTACTTTTTGATACGTTTTGATACCACTACACACACTTGACACTTTATAATAGTAAATGGTAAATTGTAAATTGTAATATATATATATATATATATATATATATATATTTATATATATATATATATATATATATATATATATATATATATATATATATATATATATTTTTTTTTTTTTTTTTATTGTACCGTTATTGCTACTGGCCGCTAAAATTTCCTTCGGGATGAATAAAGTAGCGGCGGCACGGTGGCTTAGTGGTTAGCACATTCGCCTCTCAGCGCTAGGGATTCCCGGTTCGAATCCCCATCTGGGTGGAGTTTCCATGTTCTCCCCGTGTCTGCGTGGGTTTCCTCCGGGTTCTCCGGTTTCCTCCCACAGTCCAAAAAATGGATCAAGTTGATTGAATTCTCAAAAAATTGCCCCATTTAGAGTGTGTCTGTGTGAATGAGTGTGTGCCCAGCGATGGATTGGCGCCCTGTCCTGGGTCTATCTGCCCAGCGCCCGAGACGTTCTCCCCTGGATGGGCATGGGGAACCCCACCGCGACCCTAATAGAGGATAAGCGGGAGATAATGAATGAATGAATAAAGTATTCTGTCTATAAAATGTTTTGGGTCTCTAGAATCCTCATTGCGTCCGGCAATAATATCATGGTTTGAGCCTGTTATCCTACTGTACATCTAGGCCAGAGCACCTTGTTTTTGCATTTATACGAGAAATTTCTGGAATTTGCTGGATATATTTGGACACAGTTTGTTTCACTGTAGATTGTGATAGATCTTCAATAATTATTTTTTTTTAAATCAGATAAAAAAATTGGTTACATTTGTGCTTAAGAATAACACTAGAGCCAATAATTTATATTATATTTTTATATCCATTTGAAACGTTTGTCACAACACAAAATCTTTAACTGTCACAAACAGAAATGGGAAGCCACAGCTGCAGCACAAAGAGGAGTCAACAACATGTGGTGATGTTATTTATTTTTTGGTATGCAATTCCAACAACTAGTCTAATGATAATCTTTGCAAATAAAATCATGCTTAAAATCATCTTTTGAGTCCATATAAATTGGGTCCATATATCATTTAGTAGCACTGCCTTTAAATTGTTTAGTTTTAGTCAATTGTTTAAGTAAAACAATTTTGGTATACCTTCACAAGCTGCTCACAATAATTTGGCGGAGTTGTGATTGAAGGACTCATAATTTGCATTATCATTTTTTCTCATATATCTAAGGAACTGAGATCACTGGGTTCTCTGATGACTCCCTAGTACTTATTTTTTGTTTTCCTTAAACTATTTGGCCACAACTCTGGAAGTATTTTTAGGTTCATACTGCGATGCCTGGTTTTCGCTGGATGGTTCAGACTTTTCCCATTTCCATTATACATGATGTTGCTTAATATAACCAAACAGTTCCATCATTTCTGTTTCATTAAACCAGCTGAGATTTCATGGAGTATATGTTTTTCCTCTTGTTGTGGAAACTTTTGCTGAATACATCAATTTTTTTAATATGATGGCTGTAAGGCCACATGGTGTTTAAAATAGCATATTATCATTTGAACAGATGAGGTATATATTCATTCATTCATTATCTCCCGCTTATCCTCTATTAGGGTTGCGGTGGGGTTCCCCATGCCCATCCAGGGGAGAACATCTCGGGCGCTGGGCAGATTGACCCAGGACAGGGCGCCAATCCATCGCTGGGAACACACTCACTTACACAAACACACTCTATAGGGGGCAGTTTGGAGAATTCAATTGACTTGACCCATGTTTTTGGACTGTGGGAGGAAACCGGAGAACCCGGAGGAAACCCACGCAGACACGGGGAGAACATGGAAACTCCAGGAGGTGGCGGCATGTTTATTGCTTTATGAATAAACTGTTCATTTACCTTCTGTCATCTTTGTACCACTCAAAGTCTGCTTCTGGTACAGCATCTGCCTCACACTGCAGGACCCCACTCTGACCCAGAGTAATGCCAACATCACTGCCTTCATACACATGAGGAGGGTCTAAACACAACATAAAAAATATTTTATATAACAAGACTCTACACAAACATTTACTTCAGTTCAGTTACATTAACAGTTTTAGTTACTTCATGTTAATAATACATGACAGATATGAGTATTATACATGAGAAATATCTACCAAGCAAAAATAATGTATCTATAATTAATTTGATGAACCCTGCATTATGTCTATTGGTTCAATGAACTGCAGTAAATAAATATATATTAATTTAGATTAATTTATTGAACTTAAAGTAATTTATATTAATTTAATAAACTTAAATTAATTTATATTAATCTTAGAACTAATGTTAATTTTACATGCTACTTCACCTTTTTGCTGTCATTTGGAGGCATTTTGGCTGTATATCAGTGTGTATGATAAAATATAATTAATGGTGTCCAAATTACCAAGTTATTGAGATAAATTTAAAATGTTAAACACATTTGAAAATAGCATAGCAGCATTTTGTTACATTCTGTAGGTTGTACTGTAGGACAGATACCGTAACATTGCATATTAATGTGTATGAAAAAAGAAAGGAGGTATGATTAATCATACAGTATTATGGTAAATTAAATGGTTTTGTGACACTCCATATTAGCTGAGTTACATGCTCATGATAAAAGAATGACTGATCATTAATTTAAATGGTTTGTTTTATAATTATTTATTATGAATTGGCATTAAAATACAATCAGTATAATACATTTATCATGTCCAGTATACTCAAAATAATTATTAGTCCTTAGTACTGAATCAACAGATTCAAGTTTATTCAGCATGTTCTAAATGGTGGATGATTCTCAGCACGGAATTAACACTGGCATGGTGGTTTTATTGTGTGTTATGCTGGAATGATCAAACACATTTATGCTTCTAGAGGTTTTAAACATCCCCAAATCATTTAGCACTCAAGCAATACATGCTGTGTTGGTCCTGTGGGGGTTTCAGTCTAATGGAGAACAGAGTTAATCGAACATGATACATAATCAAGTATGTAGAGCAACAGAAGGACTAGTAATATAGTCTTTAACTGTAATACAAAATGCAAATATGAGATAAGTGAAGCTAATAATATAAATAATTAGTAGAACAATCAGTTAAAAAATATAAATATTGGCATATGTTGCTTTTTTGTGTTGATTTTACTTAAAAGTTTTTATTTTATCTTTAAAAAATCCATTATTTGAAGAGAGAGAACAACTGTATACAATGAATGTAAAATGAAATTGACCCCCTCGATAAATATATCGATAAATATAAATTGATACAGGAAGGAACCTGAAAGTAATGTTCTATTTGTTTACATCATCATTTTATCTTCAAAATTCTAAATCACAAAATTTAAACACCATTTGAACTGAAAAATCATTTCTAAATTGAAAATCGTTTCTGAATCGAAAATCGTTTCTAAATCGAAAATCGTTTCTTCTAAAATCAAATCGTATCGTGACCTCAAAAATTGCAATTGAATCAAATCACAAGACACTGAGAGATTCGCACCCCTATGTAATATAAATTACTCGTAAGAATACAATATTCAAAATACAGACAAGTGTTTTAGCCTAGTGTACAGGTTTAGGTTTCAGATTAGATACATTATAAAAATTTACAATTAATTAACAGTAAAATTACTTTCATTTACTAAGCATTTTTTACACACTAAAATGTGAGACAGTACTTACAGTTGACTACCAGATTAAGTGTTTTTGTGTCTGTGGCTATGTCATTAGCTGCTGTGCACTCATACGCTCCTGCTTTTTGTCTGCTGATGAAAGGGATTTCCAAATACTCGTAACTGAAATCAACTCCATCACCGGCTATTCAAAACATATAAACACAAACATTCAGTTAGATATGCAGATAATAATAAGATAATAACATCCAAATATGCATATTCAATTTTCCCAAGAAGGGACAGCATAGAATCATTTAAATAATTTGATGCAACATTCATTATACAATTTGCTTATCAGGGTTACTTACTGTTTTAGGATTTTGTTTACACCCTAGACATTAGACTGACATGCATATTGAAAGTATAAGTATAAAGTAATTTATTTAGCCTAATATGCTTACACACAGAGGATTTTGTCCTCCACATTTAACTCATCCATGCAGTGAAACACACACACACACACACACACACATATAGACACACTAAGTGAGGTGACACTTGCTGTGAGGTGACAGCTGTGGGCAGCCTTGTATACGGCGTCTGGAGAGCAAATGGGGTTAGGTGCCTGGCGCACTTTAGTCATAGCACTTGGCGGCATCAGGAATTGAATTGGGGACCTTCAGATTGCAGGTTACTTAACCACAACTAATGACTGCCACATATATATCAATATCTTGGTCTAAGATATTATACTCATACTCAAAATTATTCATCCTAGCATGTCCACTATACATAATGTCCACTAAAGGGGGAGGGGGTAAATTTTATAAATAGATATTCAGCAGTAAGAAGACATTACCAATAATGCAGATGAAACACACTATTTCTACATTAAAAATAATATCAGTTTTCAGCTTAAAATATAAGCTGTGTATACAAACCTGAGACGACAGATTTTAAATTAAATTTAAACTCACTTGCTTTTAAGATTTGTACATTCACAAGTTCACTCACACTGATTGATTGAAGTAAATTTATTAAACTAAATTCTAGTCATTGTCAATGCCAAAAAAGCAGGGCTGACTTTAACAAAACATTGCACATTTCCAGGAGCGGTTGGTGACAGTAATTTCTTGCACTCTTAAACAATGTGAAATACAATGAATCACAAACAGCAGAGACAGTCTGATGAATGTCAAACAGTAGTCACAATATTCATAAGGCAAACATTTTGAACTCTTTAAAAATCCAAGGGCCACACAGCACAGATGATGCATTGTTTTTCCAATTGAATACACATTCTTATTTAAAATTTATTCTAAATGCAAAACTGTCTTTAATTCTATTTAATTCTACTGTTTCAAACAATAAATGTTCTTTGATCTAAACAGTTTAGTCTTATTATGTGTATTATTTTCTTCTGATCTTTGCAAAATGTTTAAATAATTTTGAAGTTCTAAACTGAACAAGCCACTTATCCTGGAACATTGAACTCTCCCATGTCATTCCCTGTTTATATTGCTTAATTATTTGGATTTTTCATTATTTCATTACTATATAGTTACATTTCATTATTTTTTTTTTGTTCAGGGCATTCCAATTTGTAATATATAATATATGGTTATTAAAATAAATAATCCCAAAAATTAGGTAGGTAGGTAGGCAAATAGATAAATATGTAGTAAAATAGAATGACACAGGGGAAAAGTATTAAACATGTAAACATTAAAAAATGCTGAAATCTGTAAAGCAATCCTGCCCCTATAAGTGCAAATTAATATAAGCTGATGTAGTCTTAATTGGTGGTCTATAAAAAGGTTTCTCATTACCAAGTTGTCACACAAGAAGCACCCTTTGCAACCATATTATTGGAAAGCATGCTGATGGTATTGGTTACTGACGTATATCTAAACTTTTGAATGCTCTAGTGAGCACTGTTGGGGCCATTAACTAAAAGTGGAAAGAACATTATGACTCAATGTTAAAGAAAATTGCTGAAGAAAAAGCATGTTGAAGCTTGTTTAATGTTTGTTGCTAAACATTTGGATGAAACTAAGTAATACTGGGACAATATATAGAACAATATAGTTGTATGTTTATTAGATCTGCCTTTCCTAGTTTATGATATTGAAACACATATTTATTTATGTTACGTTTATGTTGTTGTCATGTGCTATGTCTGGTTACCCTGGTGACTTCTGCATTAAAAACTAGATTTTATATCATCTTCAGCCATGCAATTAGTCATTCCTAGCTGTGGAAGCAACTGTACGCAACACCCAATAACACCAATCCAACATTGAAGTATTGAGGTAAAATGCTGAATCAATCACCTGAATTTGGACCAAAATGAAAATCCATTAAAAAACTGAAGAACCAAGAGTTCTTACATGAGTCTTCTAGAATATTTAAAATTTTAAAGACAGTGTAGATGAATGCTTAACAGCTTAACAATACGTTTCTCAATTAAGAGGGTGTCATGAAGGTGCCGTTACCAACAAAGGGTTTCTACTAAGTATAAAATTGATTTCAGTGTGCATGCTCAATTATTTTATTCATTACTTTTATTTGTGTGGGTTACTTGAGCTGATACCAACATCTGGTGAAATTTAATGTCAGTAGTCCCATTAGAAATCTATTTACGGAGAAATGTGTTGTTGCATTTAATACTTAGTTTAATAAAAAAAAATTCAACATGGGTTACAGCTGTGATTGACTCATGGGCATAAGTCATAGATGAGATTTTAACATGATGCTATTTGTCATAACACATGACTTTAGATGACCTAATTCTTTTATACAGTACTTAAATAAAATACATTGGTTAAACAATCATAAAATTTTGTGTTGTTCTCATTTGTAAGTAGTTTTGAATAAAAGTGTCTGCAAAATGAAAATTTAAATGTAAATTTAAAATGTAATAAATCCAATTAATCATAGAGCAACAATGGCTTCAACCCAATGTTTCCATAAATTGCTGATCAATAACACCCAGTAAAACTCCTCTTAAAACTTCTTTCACTTAATAATGTCATGCCATCCTAAGTGAAGCGCACTATTAATATTTTATTCATTTTTATTGGGTTAGGTCTAGAATTTCATAACCAATTTAAAAAGCTGGATTCTGTCATTTTTGTAATTTTAGAAATTGAAGATCTGATCAAAGAGTTAAATAAATGCATAAATACAGAAAAGATAAAGTGTTTACAAAATGTTTTGTGATCTAAAAATATTAAAAGTGGCTGGAGAAGTGATGAGGCTCTCAATAGACCATAATTATTGGGGTTGGTTTTTATGACAGATTTGATTTTATTTGCTTTAACTGGTAGATATTATGTGTTTTATGACAGCTCTTTTATGACAGATCAGAGTTGACTCTTTTCTTTTTGGTAAGTCGCACCAGCTTTAAGAACAGCCAAATTTTGTGATGGCTGGTATAACAGCACCATATATGCATAAAATTACAGGCAAAAAATATAATGGAATCCTAGCAGTCTTTCTGACAAACATGGCTTTAAAATATCTTAAAAAGTATTCAGAGTGTTTGGCATGGGCCTGTACAAAATATAAACACTATAAAAACAAAAAACAAACGCTTCTAGAAAAAAATGTAAAGCATGCATTAGGCTAAAACATGTACAAAGACACATAAATGTACAGTCATGGCCAAAAGTTTTGAGAATGACACAGATATTATATTTTCACATGATCTGCTGCCCTCTTGTATTTATGTGTGTTTGTCAGACATACAGACAGACATAGTTTTATCACATACAGAAATATAATTGCAATCATATTATGAGTAACAAAAGCTTTTATTGACAGTTAGAATGAGTTAATGCAGCAAGTCAATATTTGCAATGTTTACCCTTCTTCTTCAGGACCTCTGCAAGTCTCCCTGGCATGCTCCCAATCAACTTCTGGATCAAATGCTAACTGGTAGCAGTCCATTCTTGCACAATCAATGCTTGCATTTTGTCAGAATGTGTAGGTTTTTGTTTGTCCACCCGTCTCTTGATGATTGACCACAAGTTCTCAATGGGATCTGGGGAGTTTCCAGGCCATGGACCCAAAATCTCTATGTGTTGTTCCCTAAGCCATGTAGTTATTACCTTTGCTTTATGGCAAGGTGCTCCATCATGCTGGAAAAGGCATTGTTGATCACCAAACTGCTCTTGGATGGTTGGGAGAAGTTGCTCTCGGATGACATTTTGGTACCATTTTTTATTCATGGCTGTATTTTTAGGCAAGACTGTGAGAGAGCCGATTCCCTTGGCTGAGAAGCAACCCTACACACATCCTGGTCTCAGGATGCTTTACAGTGCTTTGAGACAAGACTGGTGGTAGCGCTCACCTCGTCTTCTCCAAATAAGCTGTTTTCCAGATGTCCCAAACAATCGGAAAGGGGATTCATCAGAGAAAATGACTTTACCCTAGTCCTCAGCAGTCCACTCCCTGTACCTTTTGCAGAATATCAGTCTGTCTCTGATGTTTTTTTCTGGAGAGAAGTGGCTTCTTTGCTGCCCTCTTTGAGACCAGGCCTTGCTCCAAGAGTCTCCGCCTAACAGTGCGTGCAGATGCACTCACATATACCTGCTGCCATTCCTGAGCAAGCTCTGCACTGCTGGTAGCCCGATCCCGCAGCTGAAACACTTTTAAGAGACGGTCCTGGCGCTTGCTGTTTTTTCTTGGGTGCCCTGAAACCTTTTTGTCAACAATGGAACCTCTCTCCTCGAAGTTCTTGATGATGCGATATATTGTTGACTGAGGTGCAATCTTTCTAGCTGCAATACTCTTCCCTGTTAGGTCATTTTTATGCAGTGCAATGATGACTGCATGTGTTTCTTTAGAGATAACCATGGTTAACAGAAGAGAAACAATGATGCCAAGCACCAGCCTCCTTTAAAAGTGTCCAGTGGTATCATTCTAAATTGATCATGACAGATTGATCTCCAGCCCTGTCCTCATCAACACCCACACCTGTGTTAATAGAGCAATCACTGCAACAATATTAGCCGGTCCTTTTAAGGCAGGGCTGCAATGAAGTTGAAATGTGTTTTGGGGGATAAAGTTAATTTTCTAGGCAAATATTGACTTTGCAATTAATTGCTGTTAAGCTGATCACTCTTTATAACATTCTGGAGTATATGCAAATAGCCATTATAAAAACGGAAGCAGTAGACTTTGTAAAAATTAATATTTGGATCATTTTCAAAACTTTTAGCCATGAATGTACTTATTATTGACATTTGTGTGTGTGGTATCTATGCCTTCATAATTCTAGCATGCATTATTAATAACCATTTATATGCCTGTTAAACTGGATCATAGGGTTGCTGGGTTGATTTTTGATAATTCATATACCAGGTAAATGTCCCGTGATAAAACACACACACACACACACACACACACACATACATACATACATACATACATATATATATATATATATATATATATATATATATATATATATATATATATACATTCATACATGTTGGACCATTGGGAGCAGGTGTCTAGGTGTATGGGAATCTATTTAATCTTAGTGGAGGGGTTGCTGCAGCAAGATCTATGTACTTTTATTATAATGCGTTATGGTTGTCATGCAGGATCACATCAAAATCTAGAACCTATTTTTTTATATATATTTTTACAAATACAC
Source organism: Corydoras maculifer (assembly GCA_019802435.1). Lineage (NCBI taxonomy): Eukaryota > Metazoa > Chordata > Actinopteri > Siluriformes > Callichthyidae > Corydoras > Corydoras maculifer. Next base: position 251,041 of record JAFMOD010000321.1, read on the forward strand.
TTTATACTTAAAATGAAATGGATTGAAACACTGTACTTCATTGCCAGAAGGTAAATGATGTAAGTCTATATTACACAAGCATAAAATGAGCACAAACCCATCGAATGCACTTGCTGTTGAGTTCCCTACTCTGACACCTGGCTGGCTATGATAAAGGTCATAATATATGACAGCAGAGGATGACTATATTTATCAATTTTGAAAAGAAAATAAAGAAATAAGAGATTTTGTGGAAGGTCAAATAAAAAAAATGTGAAAGACAAATGTCAGTTATCATTTTCTAACAATGTAATATTAAATAAAAAAGAATTTAATATAAAAAATGTTCCACAATGATAGAGTAAAGGCTGTTCTAGGTAACCCACTATCAGTGTGTTCCACTTGTTTGACACTGGAGCTACAGCAGAACAATAATGAAGCAAAACAGAATCTTAAATAATGATGCTTATTTCACTTAAGACAGGGTGCCAAGTTTTATGCCTAGCTGGGTGCTGGGGGGTGTGGTCTGGTTGTTTGAACCCAATGAACTTTGGGACTAAAGGCTGGGACACTGAAGGGACTACAGCGTTCCTTGTGCTAAGGCTAAGCCTCATCAAGAGTGCTCATGGCTGAGGCTTAGATGATGCCTATAATAGGTAGAGTATCTATAGCTATAGTATTTATGTTTGTTGTTTCAGAACCAAGTTCCAGAACTACCACAGCAAACTTTCCTCTATGGGCAATGAGGATGATAAAGACAGACGTGTACACAAAAATTGGTGTTATTGCTACACACTACACAAGCAAACACTTTGCAGACACACATGCACACACAGATCTTCTGCATTATCACCTCTTGCTTTTCAGCTCTTTCTTTCTAACCAATAGTGCTTCTTTTACCTCTGCCAATCATAAATAGTCACAATTAACAGAACAAAAAGCAGGTCTCAATGCTGATTTACACATGTCGCTGCCATGCAATGAAGCATATTTAAATATATAAATAAATTTAACATATTAACCCAAAAACATTCATTTATTATCTTCCGCTTTATCCTCTATTAGGGTCGCAGTGGGGTTCCCTATGCCCATCCAGGGGAGAACGTTTCGGGCGCTGGGCAGACACATCCAGGACAGGGCGCCAACCTATCGCTGGGCACACACTCACTCACACAAACACACTTTACATGGGGCAATTTGGAGAACTCAATTGACTTCATCCATGTTTTTGGACTGTGGGAGGAAACCAGAGAACCCGGAGGAAACCCACACGTACACGGAGAGAAACTTCACCCAGATGGGGATTCGAACCGGGAATCCCTAGTGCTGAGAGGCGAATGTGCTAAGCCACCGTGCCACCCAACCAAAAAACAAATACACCATATTTAAAAGAAAGACCAGTAGTAGCAAGATAACTGGACTATCAAATAGACTTTGACTGACTGGGAAACAGGGCTGCTACAGAAAATCAAAGAACTTTAACTAATGTAAATGCTGAATTAAATCTTAAAACAGCAAAACTAACCAAACTAAAAATCTGCCTTATAGTCCACAGGGGCATGGTATTTTGAAAGTTGTCCTGAAAGCTCTCGGAATCTTTCAGGACAACTGATATCTCGAATATCCTCCTTAGGGTGAGATGTTAGATGAATGTTCTAAAAATGCTATGGTTTTAATAAGTGACAATTAAAAGTTAGTTTTAGCCCTCTTCTTTTGTCAGCTTGCTAGTTTAATAATATTACTTTGTAAAGTTTTATTTTACCTCTTAGAAGTTGAACAAAATCTAGTCATTTTATTCTTATTTATTCATTCATTCATTATCTCCCGCTTATCCTCTATTAGGGTTGCGGTGGGGTTCCCCATGCCCATCCAGGGGAGAACGTCTCGGGCGCTGGGCAGATAGACCCAGGACAGGGCGCCAATCCATTGCTGGGCTATTCTTATTTAAGTCATCATAATCATATATATATTCTTCTGATAGCAGACAAGAATATATATTTGTTATTTGTTATATTATTTGTTAAAATAATGTTGTGACAGTTCTAGTGAAAAGTTATGAAAAACAGGCTATGGACACAAAGGGGCTTTTATTGCCACAAAAAAAGTGGATCTGAAAATCTCTATTTCAATATTTTAACACATAGACACAAACACAGATGCAGCACAGTCATCTCTCCTCCAATTAGGCGATGGCACTCTTTTTCACGCTTTGTAACAACACACAGAAAGTAGGACAATTAATCACACAAAGAAGCAGCAATTTTTCTATTTATCAATCTGATTTGCCTTACATTTAGACTTCAATCACGCCTTTGTGTCACACTAGCCTAGTCAAAACAGTTGGCATTTTAGTTTTATTTAAAATAAATACAATTCCAATTAGATCCTCACTTAACATTATTTTAAAAAAAAAGTTAAGATTGCAATTTTGCAGAAAGGCGCATTTTATCAATTTCAGAAACACATTCTATAATATATTAAAATACAGTAATACAAAATAATATTAAAATATGTTATACAAATCTAATGTTTTTTAATTTGCATTATTTTTATTATTTACTGTATGTCAATTATATGAAATATTTCCTTGGGACTTTCCTTAGTATTTTAGACCTAATGTAGCTGTTGGATGTGACATGAATTTTAAATATATTGATTTGAAAATGTCTTAAAGGGTGCTTTGATAAGTAAGCTTCTGATTTTCAGATTTTTGATTCCTTACTCCTTACTTTCTAAAAGCCATGGCTCTTAGAATAGTGGTTAGTCTAAGGTTACAAATACTAAAGGAAAATGGATTAGAATGAAAGGTTCATGAAATTGTAATTTTTTTCAATATAAAATTATTAATATAAAATACAGATGTTGGTGGATAAAAAAAAACGAACAGTAGATTTGTAGATTTGTAGATAATGTAGATTTGCTTTTATAGATACGATAGGTTTTGCTTTAAAGATAATGGATTATTGTGTGATATGCCACTAGAGTTGAGGTGGGGGGTCCCATGCCCATTCAGGGGAGAACATTCCCAAGGACACTGGGAAAACATGGAAACTCCACCCATATCCAAATTAGAACCAACAATCCACAGTGCTGAGATGCAAACGTGTTAACCACTAAGACATATCGCCCTTAATATAAATTATTACTTTTATTAGTTTTTAAATTATTATTTACTTTTCTAACTTAATATACATTCCTTTGTAATTGTGTACAATATTATGTAATTGAAAAGATAATTGCAGACAGATATTTTCTATAATACGCAAAGAATTATATCAAGGAAAAAAAAAGATCTAAGCAGCCATATATTTTGTAATCTGGAACACCTCAAAAGCTCCAAATGGGAAGAACTGTGCTGCATAAACAAAACAATGCAGTGCAGATCAGTTACCGCATCTGATTAAATAATATGGAGCAACCAGAACTCCACAGTGTGGACAGCATTGAAGTTTGTGGATATTCATTGCATACTTAAGCATAACTGTGAAAAATAGAACATAGTGTATGAACTCATATTATTTGAAATAATCAAATAAATTAACAAGCTTTTTAGGCTTCTGCATGCATACAAAGACAGATACACAGACACAGATCATCAGTCTGTTGGTCTGTATTTCTTTCTCTCAGCAGATTTTATTTTAATCTTGACCAGCTACTGCCCATAAAAAGAAGAGGAAATGAATCACAAACAACCAGCAGATTCATCAATTTACCTGACCTGACTTTCTGACTCTGTCTCCTATTTACAAACCAAGCTAAATTATACCCTTCTGTAACATTTCCCCTCCACTGTTCTCAATAATCAACCAATAACAGACCTTCATCCCATTAATAAACACATATCTGATTGCCATTTCATTGATTGGAAATACCTGAATCTGATATCTTTATGAATCTCATCTTTAAATTATATGCTGATCCAAAAGATTCACATGCTCACAGGTATGTAATAGTTACATTTACATTTACTCAGTTACATTTAATCATTACTACATGCTCAAAGCGACATACAAATGAGAGAACAACACAAATTAGTAGTTGCTGAAGAAACAGCTACACTGTAGAATTATCATAACTGATCATTATCCGTTATGCCCCTTTTTTATTTATTTATTTTTTATATCAGGTGTTTGTGGAAGAGATGTGTTTTAAGTTGTTTATTAAAGATGCCAAGTGACTCCAACTTATGGACAGAGTTATAAAGATCATTCCATTATTTTGCACCATTTTGGGCTATTATCTTATTGTATTATCGTCTTTCTTAAAAAAAAAAGATGACAAAGGCCAATTTACTTCTCTTATGTTTTTAATTGGTTCTTTTTCTATTTAATGGTGCTTGTATTTTTGTTTGAGCTAACATATCATTTGTCTAGGATAATCAAATTAAAGGGAAATATCGCATTTCAAAAACCTTATCCCATTTGTGAAACATGTGGTGGTTGTAGTACCAAGGTTTGGGTCTGTTTAGCTGTATCTGATCGAGGACAGCTTGTCATATTTTAATGACCAATGAATTTTGTATAATACTAGCAAAATGAAAAGGAAAATCTGTCCATGAGCTGCGCCTCAAAAGAATATGGATTATACAGCATGATGACTCTAAGCACACAAGCTGTTCTACCGAAGATGGTTAGAGAAGTATAATGTTAATGTTTTGAAATGGCCAAGACATATTTCTGACCCTATTACATTATAAATGTTGTGGAAGAACCCGAAGAAATAACTTGAGTTGGAAATAACATGAGAAGAAACCCACCAATTAAACAAAAATTAAATCGTAAATAAAACAAAATAAAAAATAATACATTAAAATATCTCCAAGCTGATCTGCAGCATAAATCCATGATACATTTAGTAAGAGGTATTTCTGCACAGGTGGGTCTAAAACAGTGAATTTGGGGTATATTTTTAAAAATACACATATAACTACATACTTAATTATTCAAATAGTTATTTTTATCAAATTTTCATAAGTACAAGAAGCTTAGCTTAGCAAGAAGTTACAATAGTTCTTTGCTAAGGCTAAATTAAAGTAAATTTTAATTATTACTAACTTGGTAGCTAAAACTTACAGATACTAGCAACTGTTGTGCTACATATGAATAGATTAATGTATCAAATAACTTTGGAAAAATTATTACAACTGATTATGTAAAGTAATCTCTTTTGCTGACACCCAAAACAACCCAATGCATAACCAAACATAACCAGTATTTGTACAATTATCTGCTCCAGTTATATCCCCTTGAGCCGTGAATCTATCAAAAAGGTGTATGTTGCAACAATGAGTCATATCGGGTTATGACTGTCCAACACAGAGACAACGCCACAGTACCATCAATCATTTCCATCCCTTTGGATATATATTTATTTCACACTTTATTATTTTTGTCATTCAACAAAAAAGGAGGGGGATAAATAATGAAAGCAGAATTCAGCACAGAGTGCCTAGAGCTGCAGAAGTGAGCAAAAGAAAGAAAGAAAGCAAAAAAATTGAGAGACAGGGTAAAAAAGAGCGCATTAGAGCAGAGCTGTACTAGTAGATTATAGCATTTCTGCTACAGGGATCATTTGGCACATGAAATGAGCTGCTAAACCCATAAACATAAAAACTGTGCTGAAGTCCCATTATTATCAAATACCTATGGACTAGATTAACTCAATCTGGACTTAATTTAAAGAAAACAGAAACAAAATTAATAAAAAATTGCACTGCTCTGCCTAATTCCAATGCTAGCTAATTCTAGCTATTGTTTCATGAGACAACTTATGCCTAAATTCTTCAAAAATAATTATTAGTAAATTACACTGCTCTACATCCATCAAGGTAAATAATATAAACTAGAAAATAACATGTAAAATCTTTATGCTTTTTATACTTGTCTGGTTACATAGGTAAACAACAATGCTAAAATGCTTTTATTATATTAAGACCAAACTTAGAGTTTGACACAATATGTAAAAACACCACTTATCAGTAAATTAATACAGAATTATTATTTAAACAGGTAGTCTAGTAGTTATCAAGAATATGCTGAAAATTAAAATCTTATACTGTAACCTGTTTGTCACTTTACTTTATTCCTATATGAATGAGCTATAGCTCATTTAAGAGGCATTTTGACTCTGAGGACAATAGTTATGACTAGGGGTACAAAAATGTTTCTATTTCCTATGCTCTGCTGAAATAGTCTTACAGATTCAGAGAGCAGGCTCATGTAATTTAGCAGAAAGTAAGTAAACTGGATCATCAGATAAATGGACACCTCAGCCAGAACACAATAAGACTGATATTGCTTATCCTGCAAAGTCTTATTTCACCTCTGTTGTCTCTGACTACTTATTGTACTGCAATATAAGAGAGAAATAGAAAACCAGATTTAGAACAAGAGAGAATATTGTCTTTCACATTTTCTGGGCTGCACATAAATCACTACCTTAAAAGCACAGGAGGTCCTCCAAAAAGCATAAGCATTTATTTTCTAAGCATATGTCTCCTTTATTATTACAAAATCACACACTTCAGCAAACCAGTTTGGGAGTGTCTGTTACAAATTGAACAGTGCATTTAGTTTTTGGCATCCAATTACTACTAACATTAAAATAATAAATTACAATGATGCAAAAATGATATCTATATGATGTGGGCCATTCAGTCACAGCTTTTCATAACGTAGATCTCATCAATGTTTTTTGGGAAAGAAGATGTATGTTTGCTTACTTTACCTGATTTAGATATGAGTGCAGCAGTCAACTAAGTTGCAACTAGAAATCTCAAGGAAGCCAGTGGCAATGACAAGCTACAGATGTAGCGGGGGAGCTACACATCTAGGGTAGTTTATAAAAGTATTTGTTAGGGTAGGCAGGTTAATGTGTAAATGTTCTGATTCCAAATCCTAAGGCAGAAGTTTGGGTATAAAGCATGCAGAAGGAAAGAGAAAAAATTACCAATAATGACATAAATATGACAAAATGTTCATGCAACATTTTTTAATTCACTGATTTGTTTGCTTGGAAACCCCATATCTATAAATATTAAATATTTTGTAAAATATTTAATCAAAATATTGCATAATGAAAACACTACTACTACTACTATAATAATAATAATAATAATAATAATAATAATAATAATAGGTTGCATCATGCAATTTCTGGAGTAAAATTTAAAGAATTGGCTCCAACCTCTGTTTGTCTAGAAAATTGTACACATTTTCCCAATGTTTGCCTGGGTTTATTTCAGGTTCTCCAGTTTCTTCTTACCTCTAACCACCTTGGTAATGATAACCCATACATTAACCAATGGAACTCTGTACTACTCTGTATCAAGTATAATGATTGAGACACATGGTGTTTGTTCTTATTTTAGTTTATTCAAATGTTGTTTTTAATATATATATTTTTTTATATTATGACTGAAAATTCATGTACATTGTGTAGATCATGATGTGTTTTTTCTTATCTCTTCTTTTTACACACACAATGCTAATATTATTTATACGATTGATTAATATTTAAATATGGTTGTATGGGAACATGACAGTTCCATTGTCAAGCTTAACTGTGACAGCTGATCTTTATTATTAAAAGCTGTAAAACACCTTGCCAGACGCCTGTACTGTATTATAATAGAGGCCCATCAAAGCCGCCTTTTTGAAAAAATGGAATACTCACATCCATGTCATATTAACATTTCAATTACCAGATTCTTGTACTGACACAAAGGAAGAAAGATCAGGGCTAATACACAATAGAAGTGCATGAATCAGTGCACATTAAAATGTATTTTTTTCTTACAAGCACAGGGAGCAATAAAAAAAAAAACAAAGGCAGTGATTTCTCTGTGGAGATGGCCGATAAACCAAACATACCATCCATTTCTGGACATTCTCTTCACCATACAAATATTCAACTTAAAAAACAACTCTACTCTACTCCACTTAAATCTAATCTTGTTTACCCCTATATTTCATTTAGTACAATAATATATAAAAATAATTCCTAACAACCCATAATTATACAAATGCCACAAGCAATTTTAGGTAAATTGCCTTTGGCTCTGCTAAATTTAATTTAATTTCATAATGAATATAATTATCATAAAATGTTACATAACATAAAAATGAAGTAGACTGTTTCCTACCCAGTGGAGGGAGCATTTTCCAGCTGATGGCAGGTTCAGGTTTACCAGTGGCTAGACACATCAATGTGACATTGGAGCCTTCATTCACCACCAGATCCTTGGAAAAGCTGTTGATTTTGGGGGGAACTGTGGAGAAAGTGCATGGGTAAGTGTTACATAACTAAAATTGTTTATATAATGTAATATCACTGGATAGAGTTTTTTTGTGTAGCCAAAATTGTTTTGGAGCAGGTTTGGCACACCCATCCATAAAAATCACTCCCAGCACTAAGTGCATAAAAGCTCACTACTTCCAAGCCTTTGCATTGGATTGCTGTTTGAGCTAAGTACTTCGCACACTTAAAGCATTTTTTTTTCCTCACCGTGCTGGCTGTTGTGCTTAGAGAGCTTCAGGATCTTGCCACTCGTTCCACTGGGTAGAAAAAAGGAGTGTGTGTGTGTGTGTGTGGGGGGGGGGGGGTGACTGTGCTGTTTCATTAAAAATAATTTTCTATTAAATGCTGTCCATGGTACTGAAAGGAACATATGTCATGTTTTGGTTGTGCATGTTCATGATTTATTTAATGAATTAAAAACATTTCAAGAGCAACAAATCCCTCACCCCTCACCCCCCCCTCCCACACACACACAGGTGATTTAAAGTATTAAGGGAGGGTCATTCCCCATACAACTTTCTTAAAGAATTATAACAGTATAATAATTATCCTCACAAAATTTGTCTAAATTAAAAATCTAAAATAATTGGAAATTACTATTTCAACCTTCCAGGCCTCCCAGTGTGGTACATTACCCAAGCAAATTGTAAGTCCTGGGTTTCAACGTGTGTGTTTGATTGGTAACCTCCCACTGGGCTGGTCTAGCCAGAGGCTCTCAAATTAGCACCTATTATCAGCTGAATGTGAAGATGAGTACCCACTCTACGTTTTCAAGAAGGGATTAGTTGCAGCTCGCGCATGTGTGTCCAATTATCATACATATAATAACATGAATTCTTATTCACACATGCAGAATTTATTTAGTTATTTAGAAACTAATCTGATATTAATAAAGGGTCATTTATTTGAAATTTTAGCAGATAGTAGAATGTTATGTACCATTATCTGAATTTATGAAACTGTTTAATATATTAAAGCTTTTTTATGTGTTCCCCTTTCAGTGAACAAAGTTTAATGGCCGACCTTCTTAATGGACGGTGCAAAAAGCACACTACAACATCTAAGGATTTCAGAAATAAATTACTATAATGCATATATATATATATATATATATATATATATATATATATATATATATATATATATATATATATATATGATTTTGGATTGAATTTAGACCAATGATGATCTGTAATTCTGTTCAAGTTAATACTGCAATTAGTGAAATTACACTTCTTGTACATTAATTATATACACTTTGTTGTATTAAAGTCTGTTGTCTCAAGTTCAAAATGTCAATTTTATTTAAAATGCATTGTGGTAAAAGAATAATGTATCATGACGACATGATGGAAAGCTCTGAGTAATATTAGACTCAACTGCATGATAAAACCACAGGAACCAAATAATCTTGTTTTAATTTATTGAAAGAAATATAATAAAATCAATATAAAATACATCGGGGCATGTGCAAATCCTACCGACATGAAGAATTTTAACAATACTTGGTGACTCGTACAACAAAAAACATACCCTTGGTTGGATGACACCCCTATCACCATGAATCAAGGAGTTTAAGAACATTCTACAGAAATAAATAAAAGGAATCAAATGAAAAATTTGTGACCTGGTCCCTGAATGGCAATGCAGACTGTGCTGACACTGTGAGCTTAAATACTTTAAGTGCTGAAACATAATTGGGGAAAAATGCCATTGTACCTGCCCTTAACAGATCAATAAATAGACATTTATTCACTTGTGGTCACTCAATAATAGAGGTGCTGAAAAAAAATCAATTTTTAAAAAAATGCGTTTAAGTTTTATTTTTTTGGTGCCCCCTCCCGAGCATACTACATATCACATTACGGATCCACTCGGCCACCGTACAGCAAGCTTGTTAGCAACCCGTTGTCTGAATGGAGTCAGGGAAGCATGGGGAGAGCGGGATTCAACCCACCGTCATCGTTAAAAGCCAGTTTTTGGCTTTTAAAGCCAGAAAGAGAGAGCTCGACATGAGCACAACTGTTTACAAGGAGTGTAAAATGAAATTAAGGTACTTTGGAAATAATACAACAAAAGTGCGAGCCCGTTTGGCGTGACATCACCCTGAGCTAAAAGAGGTTGGAAAGTTAATTCATTCATTCATTATCTCCCGCTTATCCTCTATTAGGGTCGCGGTGGGGTTCCCCATGCCCATCCAGGGGAGAACGTCTCAGGCGCTGGGCAGATAGACCCAGGACAGGGAGCCAATCCATCGCTGGGCACACACTCACTCACTCTATATGGACAATTTGGAGAATTCAATTAACTTGAATTAACCATGTTTTTGGACTGTGGGAGGAAACCGGAGAACCCGGAGGAAACCCACGCAGACATGAGGAGAACATGGAAACTCCACCCAGATAGGGATTCGAACCGGGAATCCCTAGCGCTGAGAGGCGAACGTGCTAACCACTAAGCCTGGTTGAAAAGCTGAAAAATATATTTAATATTTAAGTTTAAGTTTTGAAAATGTAGCGAATGTTGCTGCACTAAAGTTAAAAACAGCGAAGCATGTATTTTATTTTTAAGGTTAAGTTTTAAAGATTTGTAAAATATAAATGCACTATGACTGTAAAGCCTGTATTTTAGTTTTGATTAAAGGCTAATGCACTATGGTAAACTATTGTATTAATATATTTAGACTTATTTGTTCATTGATAGATGTTTTTTATGTAAGAAAAAGCCAGGCAGCTAAGCGAACCTAATACTGCTAATTTTAGTTATAGACTTTTATGCACAATCCTATTTTTTGTATAAATATAAAATGATGCAAAAAGATTTGATACAGGAAGGAACCTAAAAGTATTGTTTTAAATAAATGTTCTGTTTGTTTAAATTGTTGTTTCATCTTGTCAGTCACATAATTTAAACAAAATTTAAAGACCATTTGAATCGAAAATCTTTCCTGAATCGAAAATTGAACACTGTAAAGCTGCTTTGAGACAATTTCCTATTATAAAAAAAAATGCTATAGAAATAAATAAACTCGAACAACCCCAACTTTGTCAATTGCACATTCTTCCTACTTCTACAACCACCAGTCACTGTTGGTGTTTGTACATTTGTTGTTCCTGTTCTTTGTGCGAAAACATTTAAAAAATCTAAATATACAGAATTTTAGAGACATACCCGGGCCACATTTTACTTATGCAAACATTTTATGTTCTTAAAACAATGCAAAGGCAAGACTGGAGATTAGAGGACACTAAAAGATGATTCAAATAATCTTCAGGATTTCCCTTGTCTTTAATATAGCTGCTAAGTACTCTAAATGTTTTTTTTTTTTTTACATTTTCATTGCTAAGTGGATTCTTATTTTCACATTAATAAATATTTATGGTACCACACAACCAAAAGAACATAGCTAAAGAAATGGTAGTAAATAAAATTGCTACAGAGAGTATCATGTTTACATGGTAAACTAATTCTGTATTTTGTTTATCAAGGCCAAGCTATAGCCTTTGAAGCATGCTTTGAAGACTTATTAGTTCTGCCTGAATAGTAGATAATGATTGCATCGCCTTAAGAAAGGAGAACTCTAATGCTAATATTTTGATACTTGAGTGGAAAGAGGATTGTGCACATAACTATAGGGCAAATCTAATTTCTTTGGCAAAGACACATAATTGCAAGCATTTTAGGATTGGTTTTAATATTCAGCATGAGAAAATTCCAGAAAACTTTTTCATGTGCTAAAATGTGACATGAAGGGTACAAATAACACTATAACGAAAAGAGCTGTGTTCTGTAATATTATGCTAAACACTTGTAATGCATTCAGTATTTGTCGAATTTTAACTAGACAGCAGTAATTGTATTTTCTTTAAAATCATACATGTTTTGTGTAAAACAAAACTCAGCCTCGTGCAAAGATTTGGGTTACCCTTCGTCACAATCTGTTTCTCTATTTAAAAACAAAAAAAAAAATCTATTTTATACAGTGAACCAAAAAAAAGACAAAGCTACTTATTGAAATGTATGATAACTATTTATTTACCAATTATGCCATTACTTTTGTTTTTATTAATCCAGAAGCACGTATACCCTACATTTAAAAAAAACTAATTACTTAGCGTTAACCGAGTTCTAGCTAATTCTGAATTAACTTAACATGTAAGAACCAAATAGATTTCACACTGTATTAAAAATAATAAATCACAAACTGTATACAGGGGGAAAAAAAAGTATTCAGTCAGTCACCAATTGTGCAAGATCTTCCACTTAAAAAGATAAAAGAGGCCTCTAATTGACATCATAGGTAGACTTAAACTATGAAAGACAAAATGAGAAAAAAAAATCTGAAAATCACATTGTCTGATTTTTAAAGAATTTATTTGCAAATAATGGTGGAAAATATGTATTTGGTCAATAACAAAAGTTCATCTTAATACTTTGTTATATATACTTTCTTGGCAATGACAGGGGTTTTGATGACAACATTTTCTGAAAGCCTTCCCAAGGTTGGCACACCGTTGGTGGTATGTTGGGCCATTCCTTTATGCATATCTCCTCTAGAGAGATGTTTTAGGGCTGTCGGCGGGCAACGCGAACTTTCAACACCCTCCAAAGGTTTTCTATGGGGTTAAGATCCAGAGACTTTCTAGGCCACTCCAGGACCTTGAAATTGACTACTTTGTTGCCCTGACAGTGAGCTTGGGATCATCATCATGCTGAAACCCCTAGCCACGTTTCATCTTCAATGCCCTTGCTGATAAGTATGGTGTTCTTTTTGATGCAACTCAGCATTCACTCTCCACCAAACACTGGTTCTACTTTGGTTTTATCTGACTATAAGACATTCTCCCAATACTCTTCCTTAACATCCAAATGCTCTCTAGCAAACTTCAGATGCACCTGGATATGTACTGGCTTAAGCAGAGGGACACGTCTGGCACTGCAAGATACTGATGGTGCCTTTGTAACGTTGGTCCCAGATTTCTGCAGGTCACTCACTAAATCCCCCTATGTGGTTCTGGGGTTTTTACTCACCATTCTTGTGATCATCAGACCCCATGGGCTGAGATCTTGCATGGAGCCCCTGATCAGGAAATGAGGAGAGTGAATGCGGAGTTGCATCCAAAGAACACCATACCAACTGTGAATCATGGGGTTGGCAACATAATGCTTTGGGCTGCAAAGGGACCGGGACGACTGGTCCGTGTACAAGAAAAATAATTCTGTCTCTTGTGGTTTGGTCCACCATGCCCACATATTTTAACCACATGCCATGTCCTGTGCAACAATTGTCAATTAAAATGTCAAGATATTGTACACAATCTGTTTACCTGTGGATTGGTGGATTTCAAATCCTTTACACATTGTTTTGTAACCTTTTTATTTTGTCTTATCTTTATCTTATGATGTCCTCGAAAATCTTATTTCTTTGTGATATTTATTTATTTACTTTCCTAAACATGTATTGAGGAATTTAGACTCCATTGAACTATGCTGTTCATGTATTTGGTTAGTGAAAATGATCTAATTGACCAACAGTGTAGAAACAAGATAAGTATAATAAAGTGGCCACTGAAAGTATATAAGCACAAATATTAAAACAAACAAGCTTGTTTATTTACCTGAATTCAAAAGTCTTCTATAGAAATGTATTGGTTTATTGAGCAAAAAAACAATTGTGCTTTCTGAAATGAAAGTACCACTTTGCTATCACCTCTTGTCTCATTTTCTTTGAAATTGAGCAAATATTATGTAGTCATTCAACAAGTGTTAAAGGACAATCCACTTTAGTCCAGTGCCTTGAGAGGATATTCAGCTTTCATAACCCATAGATGCCTGAGAGTATATTGGATAAAGGGATGAAGATCCTTTAGAGGCTATTAATCAACTCCCACAGTAGAAATCTGGACCTAAAGTGTGAACAGTGAAGAATGACTCACTTTTGTTGAATATTAATTTCTGAATTGCTTTAGGCTGTGAATATTTATCACCAGTGTGCTTTCTTTGGGGAAAATGCTCAAAAGACATTATTTGAATAGCAAGCTACATTGTCCTAAGTGAACCAGCTGCTCTTCCTTGTTATCATAATTATCAAAGAGATTCAGTACTCGAATGTGACATGGAAAATAATGTTATTCAGAATCTGTGGAAATAAAGATTAATAAAAATGTCACAAACATCTACTACTAAGTACTGATGTTATGACATAGAAAAGCCAAGGTGGATAATCAAATCTAGAATCGTTTACTATTACTGTTGCAATATACTAGTAAATGTGCTTTGTGTACTCACTCCCTATCTTTGACCTATCACCATCCAAAGTATTATTGATTTGATTTATTGCTTAGTTGGATTAATTAGATTTATTGCTTAATTAATTATCCTATATGGTCCTTCGAAATGACAAACTCCTGAGAATCTATGCAGACACTTGATTAAGCAGTCTGTATTTCTAAAAGTATTTTCACTGACTATAGTCTTCAGTTTACCTCTGCGGTTTAGAAAGCATTAGTTGCAGGTTGTGCACTTTAGTTAGTTTAACTTCTTTTCACTCCTCAGAACGTACTGGTGAATGTAAAATGCTCCCACTAGGAGCTAAGCAGATTTCAGAACATTTTTGTATGTAGTAATCCAGCAGGTTTTTTTTTTTTTTTTTTTTTTGTCATGGGCAGAGAGCACTCAAAATTCCTTACAACACTCTGCAAAATGGCAACTTTATGCCATTGCATTCTGGGTAACCTTCCACTTTTTGTACCATGGGATCAGGAATCTTCCAATGATCTAGCAGTTAAAAATAGGTCAACAGAAATAAATAGATCTGGCAGAGCATCCCATACATTACCTTAAATCCGTGGATGGCTGGCATAACTTATACACTTGTCTGATTTAAATCTCATGTTTTTGCTGCCTGCTAGACTTGCAAAAATAACCTTACTGACTTCTATAGTCATTTAAGATATTACATCAGATAAACAAAGTTACCTGCCCAATCAAATCTCCACACACTGGAGGGTACACATTGTGTTTTATACCCCCCTGCTTCGGGTTCATTAAACACATGGTAGACTTTGTCTACCATTTTCAATCAGTCCTATCATGCTCAACATTTATCATGTATTGTCTTTTCTGAACTTTTATGACAGAGGACTAGTATTCAATACCTAATGGATTGGTAAAGTTTTAATACTAAAGATTGAGACTCACGCCAAACACTTGGACCACCCTACATATTCGTTCTAGGGTTTGTCCATGTCGCGTTCATGTGGTTCTTTTTCATAGGAATTCAAACACCATTTTTGTATTAATTAAACTCATCCTCACACCCACTCCCTCTATTTAACTTTCTCAGAATGTTAAATCAAACATCTGCACTTCTCGCCTTCAGCACTTTGGGTAGCCGCCTACTCCTCAATCTGGACTCAGGCCACACGTTTTATTCTCATTGCGCTCTCTCTCTCTCTCTCCACACTGCCCTTGCCTCATGCCTAAAATCCAGACAGTTAAATGTTTGTGGGTGGTCCAGTTCTATTATTATTGTATGTTATTAAGTGTTCTTTTTCTTATTTTGTCATATTCTTAATAGTAATTGTAATATTATAAAGATGGATGGACATACAGCCACAAAAATATTATTTAAAACCCTATATGGCGACTGGACACATATCTAAGAAACTCACATTAAATTGTATATGATAATGTATGGGTGAGTGCTAACATACTGGTCATTTTAAGTCTGAGATAATTCATCCATCAACCCATTATGTTCCGCTTTATCCTCTACTAGGGTCTGGGCGAAACTCCCCATGCCCATCCAGGGGAGAACGTTTTGGGTGCTGGGCAGATACACCCAGGACAGGGCGCCAATCTATTGCAGGGTGCACACTCACTGACACAGACACACCCACAAACACACTCTATATGGGGTAATTTAGAGAATTCAATTGACCTTGATCCATGTTTTTGGACTGTGGGAGGAAACCAGAGAACCCGGAGGAAACCCATGCAGACTTGCTAACCACTAAGCCACCGTGCCGCCCGTCTGAGATAAATGTTAAAGAAAATAAAGAATGCTGTGGCTAAGATCCAAAATATTTCATTCTTTTTTGTTTTATTTTGGTTGCGGTATTCTTTAACCCTGTTGATACCTGATTGTACCCTTCGTCTGCAGAATATAGATTGTAGGTGCAAGAAACCCAGTGTGTAATGTCGGAAGCATATTTGTGTAGTTACTGCAGAGTGCTACACTAAATTGCCAGATTGTTACACTAGGTTGCTTCTTTAAACAGCTGATAATGGGCAGTCCCATGAATCACAATTACCAAACAGAGCCAATAACAAATAACTGCATTCCACATGTCTGCACCTTTTTACATTTAGGTTACAATCCTTGAGTTACTTTCTTTTCAGGCCATTAGTCTCAAATACTAAGTGATTACATCTTTAGGACTGTGTACTATCGATTCGGAAAATGCAGGGAAAGAGATACTGCTACATAAACAAGTTTAAGAATGTGCTTCACATTTCAGTGGTGTGACAGGTGTCACATCGAGGAATACAGTTGTCACTCAAGCATTTCCTGGCATCACAGCTGCAGCTTGTATGCTTTTAAGCTCTGGGAAGGACAGAACACCATACAGGCTGAACACGGCGTCCTATGATTTTAATATAATTTACTTAATTATATACTGGTTTATTGCTGCATATACAATTTACTTTATGTTATATTTCTTTAGCAAGTGAAAAGAAAACATTAATACAAACTTTGTACATTGATATTTGTGTAAATGAGCATGTTTCTGAAACCTACAGCAGTATCTTTACAGCATACTTGAAGCACATATTAGATATAACAATATATTAAATCTACGCATACATGACTCAAATTAAATCCAACATTACCGAAACCGACAAAGGTTATAGTAAAAATGTATCCGTGAATAAAGTAAAGCACAATTAGCTATAATGTGTACAGACCTCATATTTGTGGTTTTAAATAACTTACATGCATGCTTGAGGCATATGGGTCTACTACAATTTTAGATTTGAATACAGTGAAAGGAGCAACAGACAGCACAGTAGCGCGGCAGCCATCATGGTTGCCTCACAGCAAGAAAGACCTCTGCACCAAGACAGATTGATTTCTGGGCAGGTGGCTGAATGGTATGCTTTCTATGAGTTTGCCTTTTTTCGATGTGTCTAAACTGGTTTCTTTCCAAATCAACTAGAAAAGAAGAAATCAATGAAAAAAGAAGTAACAGCAGTGATTCCATTTACTGGGTGGATGTTGCAGACCTTTTACAGACTTAATTGGTTAAGCAATAACATGCTGTTAAGCATATGACAATAGTTATTTCTAAATCACCTAATTAAATGTAAGTACTAGTTTTAATACAGTATAGTAAGTAAATTGTTTCTAGTGAATGTAACATGGCATTCATGACTAGACATTTTTTGCTCAAACCACAAAGACTGTGGTTGCATAGTACCTCATTTTGTTGTGATAATGAGGCTTACTTTAGATGCAGCTATGATTCATTAAATCACTGGAGAGTACACTATGCTTTAGATGCATACTTTGAGATGGCTTCCAATTCAGTAAGTAATCTGGAATTTTTTACATACTACTTGATACCAAGTGCACATTTGAACGTATTAGACATTCTTGCCTTTAACTATAATAACTATATTATAGGCAGCGGGCAATTTCAGACAAGGCCAATGTCTATTTCACCTGATGAATGGGCATAGCCATATACAATAACCTTTTGAAAGTATGCACTACTTAAAGTTCACAAATTGCCACCCCTGAAGCTTTTGCGCAAGCATACAATATCTACAATATCCTTTTTTGTCCTTTTGACCTGGCATAGTTTCCTAAACGTCCGCTACCATATGACAACCATTTGTTCTTAAATTAAACAGCCTTGAATTAAAAAATGTCTTTAAAAGGCTGTTCCAATCACTATGTTCTAACTGAAGGAATGAGTTTGCAAAAATGAAAATTTTCTCAAATTTATCACCTGGGCACCCAGCAAAGGGAGAGTGCAGAGCTGTTAGTGTGATTGATGTTGAAAAAAAAATGGGTTCTTCAGCTTATACATTACAGTGTAATTGATTGGCTTCAATAGTTTGCTTTAATAGCTTCCTTAGTAATTACACTTGCTAATAATTTGTCACTTAAACAAAGGAAATGATACAGAACTGTCTTTGCATGAGGCATCAGGTCTGTGCAATGTGAAACTCTGCATGGTGACATGGGGACATCTAGATTGTGTTGCTGACACACATAAACCAATTAAACATCTGTAAAACATAGGTTTTATAATATGTAATCCCACAATATCAATATTTGTTTTTCTTTTAGTAAAAATGTCAGATCATTTTGCTAATGATGATCTCTTTCACAAGATTATTAACATACACAAGATTTAATCAGGCCATGAGTATTTACTTCCTCTAATTGTGTCACAGCACTCTTTTATGCTATCATCTAAAGAACAAAAAGCAAAGCAACAAAATAAAATAACACATATACACCAAAAAAAAAAAACATTCTTCTGCAGCTGCAGCACACATTTCATCGTGTGGAATTGGGTGTGGAGGTGGGGAGGCAGATATCCCATAATTCCATGGTGAGGGGGGATAAAAGGTTTCTCTGCTACACTTTAGACTTTAATCCTACCCTGTAGGTGACTTATTCAAAAGTTTAGCACAAAAATAGCTAGCTCCAAAGCCATCCCTTATGGGCAGTGTTCAGAATAACCGAGTCTTGGTACTTATTCATTGCTCAGTCGTGACTATTTTATGTGTTCATTTATTTCATTAAGCGTTTACCAAGTTAAAAAGTTGGTACAAACAGAAAAGGATACATGAACCCCATTTGCAGAATAGTTGAGAGACTTACAAACTATTGAAATCTGTATTTTATTACAATAATATAAACCTCTTTTTAACAGACATAAGACATAACATAAGTTTTTAGAGATAAATATTATTCTGTAAATATAAATATAAATAAGGGCAGCATGGTGGCTTAGTGATTAGCACGTTCGCCTCTAAGTGCTGGGGATTCCAGATCATGAATGATGGAAAAACTTTTTATTCCGTTGAGAATTCCATCCATCCACCTATTATCATTTGCTAGGGTCGCCGGAGGCACCATAAATTTTCAAGAGGATGAGGACATAAAGCTATTTTTACAAAACCACACTTTTATAATTTGTGCAGAATGAGGCCTGGGAGCATCCTTGCTGAAATACATAGAGTTCCTGGAAATCTTATTTTGGAATCATATGCCTCTCCGAAATAACAATATAAGCCTCCATCCAAAGTCCATATACAGTGCCTCCAAGTAGTATTCAAACCCCTGCAGCTTTTGCGAATTTAACCTGTTGCAAATAAGTTACAGCCTTCAAACTTTAAAAATCAGCTGCATTAACATATGCCTAAATCTTACAAACCAAAAATCAAAAATATAAGTTGAATATAAATATATTATAAGTGATATTAGAATTACGCCCATAAGTAATATTTATTATTAACTCATTAATATTTTCTTGATCAGTCTTTTTTTGCAAATCAGTTCCAAAATTAGTTTATAAATATGTATATTATTTTTTTCAATTGCTCATGTAACTATGTCATTATTTATTGTTGTTTGGTATTGTTGTTTAAATCTAAATTAATAAACACATTTAACCTGATTACACTCATTTGTAAATATATATATATATATATATATATATATATATATATATATATATAATTTTTTTTTTAACTGAAAAATTTGGGTCAATTATTATTCAACCCCTAGATTTATTTTTGAAACAGCCCTTGTTTGCAATTACAGCAATTAATTGGTTTTTATAAGACCTGATCAGGCCAGCACTGGTCTTTTAAGTAAACTTGGACCACTCCTCCATGCAGATATTCTCCAAGTTGTCTTGGTTCTTTGGGCATCTCATGGGGACTTTGATTTTGAGCTCCTTCCACAAGTTTTTAATTGGGTTGAGGTCAGGAGACTGACTAGGCCACTGGAACACCTTGATCTTTTCCCCTTTTAAACCAGGCCTTGGGTTTCTTGGCCTTTTGCTTGACATTGTTGTTCTATTAAAAGATGAAATACCGACCCATCTTAAGATCCTGATGGTGAAGCAGAGGTTCTTGGCAAAAATCTCCAGGTACACTGTGCTATTCATCTTCCTGTGGATGAGGACCAGGTGGCCAGACCCCTTGGCTGAGAAGCTGCACCACAGCATACTGCTGGCACCACCATGCTTGACTGTAGGGATGGTATTCGTGTGGTCATGTGCAGTGCCATCCTGTTGCCAAACATCCCGGGTGTGGGTGTGGTCTCAGACTGGAGAACCTTGACCCAGTGTGCCTCAGAGTCCTCCAAGTGATCATGAGCAAACTGTAGAAAAGCCTTGATGAGCCTTGATGATGCTTTGAAAGTAAAAGTACCCTAAAGGCTCATCTGGAACAGAGACCATTGCCGTGGGGTACGTTACTTATGGTATTGATTGAAACCAATGTCCCCACCGACAATAGATCTTCCTGGAGTTCACTCCTTGTTATCCTCGGGTCAGCTTGGACTGTTCAGACAAGCCTGGCCTTGGCATGGGAAGGAACTTTAAAAAGTTGTGCTGGCCATGAAATTTTAACAGTAGTTCCATAAGCCTTCTACTTCCGGAAGATGCTCCCAATGATGGAAATAGGCCGAACTCCTTGAAAAAGGGTTTTTACCCCTTGTCAGCCTTGTGACCTTCCACGATTTTGTCTCTGATGGCCTTGGAATGCTCCTTAGTCTTTCCCATGTTGACCATGTACAAGTGCTGTTCACAAGTTTGGAGAGGGGCTTTTATAGCCAGAAAAGGCGGGGAAAACAGATCATTAATACGAGCATGTGAAGCTCATTGTTCTTTATGCCTCAATTTCTTCTTAATACTGGGGGGAACCAAACAAAATTCTGGTGTTTTGAGGGTTTGAATAATAATCGACCCTCTGATTAAACTTTTAAAAATTGTACAAAATAATAAACAAAGAAATAACATTCTTTTTTGCTGCAGTGCATTTCACACCTCTATGCTGATCTGCAGTCCAAATGTCACAAGGCCAAGTTAACTCAAAATGTGTAAACCTGCTAAATCTGCAATGGGTTGAATACTACTTGGTGGCACTGTATGTAGACCACCCATACAATGGGCGCTTATGCATTCCCATGCCATCACAGATGCTGTTTTTTGCATTTTTTAGTGAAACCAGTTTTTAAAATTGCAAACAAGATATATTCTTCCAAGAAACAAGTTTGTAAACAAATGTGAACTTGTCTGACTACAAAATATGCACATAATATGATTCCTCCATATTTTGGCCCATTTTAGATAACTTCTACATTTCTGCACAGTTAAGGTTACACAAGTTACATTAAACCTACTATTTGTAAAAATGCAATTGAATGATCTTCCATAGTATTCCTGAACCCACGTAGCTAAATGTAGATCGTGAAAAAAATGAAATTATTAGCAATATCACACTGAAATATTGTTTTTGATGACCCTCTGGCACCCTCTGCTCCAATGCCATAACTGCAACTTCTGTTTGCCCTTACCATCTCACTTTCGGGAAAAGCCAAGAGAAAAGGTTTAAATATATATATTAAATATATTTTGTTGTCTCAGAATTGATTTATCTCACTTTCTTAGTAAAATACTATCAGTGGGAATTTTAAATTACACCCCAGGTTTAGTTAATTAATAAATCTAAAACACCCTTACAGCAATACTTTTCACTTTTAGCCAGAAGCACAGAGTCTTAATCTAATGCCTCAGGCTACTGAAGTTAATATTTATTTTGATTTCTGTATACCTTGTTCAGTCACACCAATACTACACACACTGGATTAGGTTAGAATAACAAATTTTAAAACATTTGCATGTTTTAATAAATGTCTTTTTCCTATATAAGCAATATTTAATTGATAAGATTTTTAGCATTATGTGCTATTCTCTAATTGTTTAAAATCAGATGAATTAAGGTTATATTTTTGTATGCATTGCCTCTTCACTGACGCAGTGTGTCAAAATGTATGCTTGAATAGTAAACAATTCAACAAAAATGGTATTTCATGTTTTAAAAAAAAAATGTAAAAAAACAAACAAAAAAAAAAAATGGACATTAAATCGATTGCAAGAAACATAATAATATTCATCATGTTTTTTTTTTCTGCAGGTCATACCAAATTTTTTACAGAAATCATCCTGAAAAGATGTTCATCACAAGATGCTAAAACATATGGGGTAAGCAATTTTTCTATTTAGCAAAAGCTACAAATTGAAATAAAAAATATAAAACCTTAAAATATAGTAAAGTGGTATATGTTCTCAATTAAAAATGTTTTGTTAAAGCAAAAGCTTTGATCTAATTAGGGCTGTACTAAATTTTGTATAACACCGTATAGAGTTTAAATAAGTGCTTGATTTAGTTATATGCAGTGGCTATCCAGTAATTATAAAGACTTAACATTCTTGTAGACATTAGCCTCACAAAATATTAGGCACCCACATATCTGTAGGATGTAATTATAGTGCCACTCATTAACCCTGAATTCTGAATTTTTTAATCCCCAAAAACTTCATCACATTTATGTCAAATTATGTGATCAAAGCACATAATTTGGCACAAAGGCACAACCACTTTTGGGGCTGTAATGAAATTTATTGAAGTTTATACACATATATAGGTTCTTAAAATGCCTAGTCTGAATTATGGCATGATTGCGCTCAAGGCTGACATGCAAACCGATGCAATAAGCCCAGTGTACACATATAAATACACAATCACTATGGGAGAAGCTGGCTACAGATACCACAGAAGTCAGCAGCCCTGAGGCAATTTCAACTTTTTCCTCATAAATGTGGATGACAGCTACAGCTTAAAAAATAATTATATTATAAAAACTGCATGAAGATTAGGCTGCACAGGATAGGCATGGCCTAGAGCATGTTCTGCATTATCAAGTGGCTACTGGAGAATCTAACTAAGTGACCCATCAGTGGCATGGGAGTATGGAGCTTAGTTGTTTGTTCTGCGGCTGATTTTGAAACAATCACTGTGCATGACTGCAGACATGATCTTAGACCCGTTTACTCCTACGTCTAAACAGCCCACTGGTGTATTCTCAAACACAAGTCAGGGTTTGGATTTCCAGCTTTAATTAGAACATATCTTCTAAAACCCACCATTTTCCATTCATGTCACCTGCTCAGCTCAGATCTGTCACATTCAAGAAGGCTTTGTAATTCCTGTGCTTCACACAGAGAGTTGCGATAGAAGCAGTGACAGAGACATAGCTTCAGTAACAAACAGACATGCCAGGATTAAACATTTCTGTCAGCAGAGATATAAAAGCAAAAACACATCTTAAAATCACACTGCTACATTGGAAAAAGGGGGGCAGTCCTAACCAATGTGTTTCATGATATAAGCTACCAATGTAGGATCTTAAAATAAAAAAAAAACAGTAAATAATAAAAAGAAATTGTGAGGAAGGATAGCTTTTATATTTTCATAATGAAAAATGCAGTAGATTAAATTCTATAATAAAGTAATACAAATATTTATTCAAAATAAAACTTCTGTAGTTATTATTTTACAACAATAAACCTAAAAAAATGAAGCTTCTAAAAGCATAATGAAAGCCATATATCTTCAAATAGCAGCCTATTTTCTGGCTTCATTAGGCACATTAATATCGGCAGCTACCTGTGCAATGCTACACCTCTAAGAACTCACAACAGATATTTCAGTTTTGTTTTTAGGCTAATAAACCTAACAAATTTACCAGTAGATAAACATCCAATTCATCTTTAGTTATTCAAGCTTCATATTACAACCTTTACCAGCTCATGAGGCTGCAAACAAGGGAAAGCTGAAGATTAAACGCTTTCTCAGAGGTTCTTTTACACTCGCCTACCTATGGATTAAAGCAGCTGCGCATAGGATGCGCAGAGCCGTCGCGCTCAAATGCGCTGAAGGGAGCCAGGCACGCAGGGAAATGGAATTTTATTAAAGGTGTAGTAACACCACAAAACAAAGGTACCGACGAGTGAACATAAACTTAAATTACGAAGTGCACCGGGGACAGGGAAAGAAGGAAATAAATACAAATGAAAACCAATCACGTGCACAACACAACCAATCAACAGAAAGAGATAATTAAACAAACTAAAGAACATAATTGAAAGTAAATTAACTAACATAGAACAGGTGCCCTAGGCACCTGTTACAGGTTTTCACATACTTACACCTAATAATTACCCCTTGATGATGACTGTGCAAAGAAACTGTACACTTACTGCTGATAGCTTCACTCTTATTCTATCTAATACCATAACAAACTAAACAATCATTTTGTCAGACTGGTCAGTGAGGTAAATAATTATTCGATGTACTGTATGCCTCTGGAGATAAAAAATATATCAATGAATAATGCAAATGGTTGAATCTTTGCTTTCAAAAGTTGCCATTCTTGGCTGCAGCTTCAGCAAATGTTCCTTAACGTAAACCACCGATTACAGAGATGTGGCGGTTTGCATAATTCTGCCCTATATAGGCCATTACTAACTTGTTTCTCACTCTAAATGTACACGTTTAGGCTTTTTGCACGTGGAGAGAAAATTGGATTTTTATTAAAATAGAACATTAAAAAGTCTTGCATTTCTCCATCTTTCTCTATTGATTTTATGTTCTGTTTTTACTTGCCCAGAAATCAAAGTGACACTGTCCCCGTTACAGGGTATGTATTTTTTGCAAAGATGTGTGTTTGTGTTCAGGAGTTTTTCATCAGATGACCTTAATGCTCAGACATCCCTCAGTTCTCCCAATCACACCATTATTCCGGCACCTTGTTGCCAAGGTAACAGGGCAAGTCAGTTTAAATGCAGTACAAGAAGGGTACTGGTGCAAATTGTAGTATGATTACACTTTAAACATTTAATACTTTAACTGGTATTGAAGTTAGTTTAAAAATTAAAAGTGTAACCTGATGAATAGATGTAATCACCAGTTTTAAAAATTAATTGTAGTTATTTGTTAGACATAACATGCCTAAAATTGGAATTAACAATGATAAAAATAATGACTGTCAAAATACAGCTTTCTTCTTTTTACTCCCTTTTGGCCAGTGAAATAAGTCTTCACGCAGCCAGTAAAAACTTGTTGGCTAAATAGACCCCAGCTGTAAAAATTTTATTTGAAACAAAGGGGTATAAAGAAATTTTTTTGTAGTTAAATATCCAACCATCCATTATCTTCCGCTTTATCCTCTACTAGGGTCGCAAGGGGGTTCCCCATGCCCATCCAGGGAAGAGCGTTTCGGGCACTGGGCAGATACACCCAGGACAGGGCACCAATCTATCGCTGGGCATATACTCACACAGACACACAAACAAACACACTCTTATATAGGGCAATTTGGCAAATTCACTTCACCTTAATCCATGTTTTTGGACTGACGGAGGAAACCGGAGAACCTGGAGGAAACCCACGCAGACAAATAGAGAAGATGGAAACTCCACCCAGATTGGGATTTGAACCAGGAATCCCTAGCGCTGATCACTACGCAAACATGCTAATCACTAAGCCACCGTGCCACCTGCAGTTAATTATATTATATATTAAAAAAAGTAATGCAACATTAAATAAAAAAAGTTGTATGATGTGTTTGTAAGGTGTAATCAAGTTATTTTCATCAATTACTTATCCCTAACATCATAAAAAGAAAAAAGAGAACTTTTTTTGTAATTCTATAATTTTGATTTTTATACATCATAATCCAAGTACATAAGAGAATGTGACATTTTCATTGTAAATGAATGGACTTGGGACTTTTGTATTCAGTTTTAATCATCTGATATTTCTAGGAATGTTGTAAAGCCTTATAAGTAGTGGTTGTGTGTAAGACATTTATCACCCATTAAGAATAAAAAAAAAAATTACTTAAATTACATCCAAAACACTCCAAACATTCAAAAATGGCCTTTTTTAACTTAAATAGTCAAATAATGGCTTGTGAAGTACTTTGTGTAATGATACAGTTGGTAGTCTAGTAATATAAATATACACTGGCAAACGCATTAACATGATTAAAGCATGTTATTGGCTGAGATGCCTTTAAGTCTTTTGATCATCACAATTTCGTAATAAAGCATTAGTGACAAGCCATCTGCAGGGAATGGCAAGTAACCACCACCTCCTTCAGCAAAGCCTTAAAGCAGTAAAACTTAAATCTGCCACTCCACATATTTTTTGTGAGTTGTGCATGTGCTTAACCAGGTAATAGCACATACAGTATATATAGGTTGTGCCATCTGTCCAACATGTCAGAAATCCTATGGAAACATGGACAAAAGAAGATAGCTAAGTGAAGAATAAAAACACTTTTTGGGCTTTCTGGCCTAAACACTATGTAAAGGTGTCAAATTAAAAAGCTAATCTTAGACAAGTAATCAGATGCACTGATAAGTATCCTATTATATAGCATGTAAACAAAAATTATCATCACAATCATCATCATCCCATTTAAAATATGCTTTCATACACCAACGCTAATAATAACATGGTATTTATAAAAAAATATTTGTTGAGTAGCATATCATGCTGTTGAGCCATCTTATATTTCAAAATTTACTTTTGTTTTATATAAATACATTTTATATCTTATGCTACTACTTACTTATGTCTTGATTTTATTTAGAATTTTGAAAAAAAAAATTTTGGGTGATTTTCTACATACTTAATGGATTATGGTGTGCTGATGAATGCAACATGGTTCTTAGTTTAGTGAAAAAGCTCCTTTCACAAGTGTACGCACCCATGACCACAATGCCTCTGAGATTGTCCGGATAAACTGGAGATGCAGTTTGATTAGTTTTAAACCCTAGTTAATATTTATTATTAACTCATTAATATTTTCTTGATCAGTCTTTTTTTGCAAATCAGTTCCAAAATTAGTTTATAAATATATATATTATTCTTTTCAATTGCTCATGTAACTATGTCATTATTTATTGTTGTTTGGTATTGTTGTTTAAATCCAAATAAATATATATATATATATATATATATATATATATATATATATATATATATATATATATATATATATATAAATTGTGTTTTGGATTTCAATAAACTTAGATGCAATGCTGACTACGAATTATTAAGTTGGTAAACTGGTAGAAACAACTGTAAGTTAATCAATTTTAATTAAAGCATGTCACACACTTCATTGAAGCCATAACAAAGAGGAGTTAAATGTCACCGTGAAATTTCACAGTCTAAAATTCTTTAATTATGTCAAAAAATGTATAGCTAATTTTAGGTTAATACAGAGATGCCAAGAAATGAAAAAGTTAAAATGTAATAGAAAACAAACAGACTAGCTGAGAAATAGCAGTTACATATTTGGAAAATGCCACATTGCAGATTATGTTTTTTTTATGTCTCTCTTCTAGAACAGATGTGCTTTATTTTAAACTGTTTTGTAAATCCACAACAACAGAGTAAATGTCTGCAGCATTTAAAAAATATTTTTACATTTTGCCTTTAGTGTGCAAGTTATGAGGTGTCATTTTAACCTAAATAAGTTTAGATTTAAATTTTATCATTTTTAATCTTAATTTAATTCTACTGGGGCGGCACGGTGGGTTAGTGGTTAGCACGTTCGCCTCTCAGCGCTAGGGATTCCCGGTTCGAATCCCCATCTGGGTGGAGTTTCCATGTTCTCCCCGTGTCTGTGTGGGTTTCATCCGGGTTCTCCGGTTTCCTCCCACAGTCCAAAAACATGGATCAAGTTAATTGAATTCTCAAAATTGCCCCGCTTAGAGTGTGTCTGTGTGAGTGAGTGTGTGCCCAGCGATGGATTGGCGCCCTGTCCTGGATCTATCTGCCCAGCGCCCGAGACGTTCTGCCCTGGATGGGCATGGGGAACCCCACCGCGACCCTAATAGAGGATAAGCGGGAGATAATGAATAAATGAATGAATTAATTCTACTGTCAGTTGTGTTTTAAAGTTTGTTCTTGGTGTCAGACACTTCTTTAAAGACATTAACATTGAATTCAATTCAGATTGCTAAAATGCAGAAACTTGGTCCAATTGACTTATGAGTAAACTTCTCAATTGTTTGGCCCATGAATTAACAGCAGTTGTTATTAAGCTAAAATATTAATAGTTACTGTGTGTTATTACAGATAATTTATAAAGAAACACACATTGGTTTCTTTAGAACTTTTTTAAACATAGACATTTTTTTTTGCAGTAAATAAGTCTAAAACTCAGATTATCAAACAAGTCCCAATATTAGATAAAGAGAAACAAATCTAAATGAATTTGGTTGGTGACTGGCTTAAAAAAAGTATTTATAAAGTTCTGACATATGTAATACACCTGTGTAAGTGTTTTATTGTGTATCACGAGGATTCTAAAGATCACTGCATTTTAAACCTTTATCACATGTGATAAACTTTATCAACTTCCAGCACATGTGTATCTATCCATCCATCCATCCATCCATGTAAGCATATATAATGCAATTCCTATTTGACAGACTGCTATTAGTTTATGTATGTAAAGAATAAAAGTTCTGACCATGCAATTGTGAACTGTATATATTTTAAAATGGTCAGTACTTGAAGCATTTTTCTTTGCCATGTACATGCTTTCATTATTCTCAAGCATGAAATTAGCTTTTACTCCTATGCAGATGAAACACATTTGTTTATTTTAGCTAACCTAATGATGTTTACTCAATCAGTAAGCCTGAGGGCTGCATTAAAGAGATCATAGCGTGGATGTCATGCAATTTCCTCTTGTTGAATTCTGCTAAAACTGAGCTTCCTATTATAAGAAGGCACAAAAAAACAAAGTTTCTAAAACACGCTAAATTTTGTAACTACTTCATAAGACATACTTTATCTGTAAACATTTACAGTAGCACATTAACAAGCATTCTTCCAAATTCATATCACCACCAAACTAAGACATATACCTTTTTTCTAAAGTGCAAAGAAACATATTCACACTTTATAACCTTCAAATAGAAGTATTTTAAGTTGATGAGTCAAGTCTTGAATTGAATAGAATAAATGAGTAGAACCAGAAACTGTAATTATTTTAGTCCATTTCTTTTAGAATGAACAAAATTACCACTGAAGTTTAAGCATTTTCTAAAAAAACCATCAATTTTTAGGATAGCCTTCTTTTCACGGTTATTAACTTTTGAAACCCTGTCAATTGTTAAAAGCAGATATAAAAAATATTTATTTATTCAACATCCCAATCAATAATGTTGCAAAGCTCAGGTTAAACTTGTTGAACCGGTGATCTGATACAGTCAGCGATAACAAATTCCCATGTCACCCGTCTTAGTGTGGTGCTAGAAACTGAGAGTGCATGGAGCCTCATGACCAAGTACTCTTCAGTTTTTGCTGCTATTCTGATCAGTGGTGCCAAAGTGTTTTCTGCTACATCACTGTTACTTTGTTTTACCATACATTTCTTGTTTTCTCTTTAGAATATACTTTAATGACTAAAACACAACCAGTTAGTATACCACAACGATTGGTTTAGTTTTTGCTGGACTGAAGAATTATTACTGACATGAAGCCAAATTTTCATTCATTCATTCATTATCTTCCGCTTTGTCCTATATATTAGGGTCGCGGGGGGGGGGTTCCCCATGCCCATCCAGGGGAAAACGTTTCGGGCGCTGGGCAGATACACCCAGGACAGGGCGCCAATCTATCACTGGGCACACACTCACACAGACACGCACACATACACACATACACCGGGCAATTTGGAGAACTCAATTGACTTGATCCATGTTTTTGGACTGTGGGAGGAAACCGGAGAACCCAGAGGAAACCCACGTGGACACGGGAAGGAGATGGAAACTCCACCCAGATGGGGATTCAAACCGGGAATTTCTAGTGCTGAGAGGCGAACGTGCTAACCACTAAGCCACTGTGCCGCTAAAGCCAAATTTCTATAGGTTATTTTTTATATAAAAGTGTGGTGACTTAAATGAGTTTAACAGTTTTCTAAAACCTGAAATCCCAAACAGCATGCCAAAGCAACAGTGGCAAGAAAAAAATCCCAGGAATGTATTCCTATTAAGGTTTGATACTGTCATTTTAGCTTTTTTGTGTTAAGGCAAATAAAATGCAAATAATAAAAGTGATATAAATTAATAAACTTGACATTTACTTAATAAAATCATATTAGTGATATTTTTAACACACTATCTGATCGTGGTAGTTTTATATCCAGCAACAGTACATTGTTCTTTTAATACTAGAAGAAAAACTCTCCAGTATGACTTTTCATCTTTTCACATGCTCCACTGATTCGCCTTTGATCTGGTTTTGGTCTAATTGCTAAAATCTAAAGGGCTTTGTTCTGCTCATGTGACAAAAGCTAATCAAGGCTTTCGAGCACAGTCAATCTATACAGATCTGTACACCCCTGCTCAATACTATCCACAGTCTTGAGATAAGATATTTTTGAGACATTTTGGAGCCACTTTTATCTCAAACGACTGTCAGTAAATTATGGAGTATCCCGCTAAACTAACCCTGGCCAAGTTGGTTCAATGCCCGTTTTCCCTCACTCATGATTTTTAGATTACCCAGATGGTACATTGTCAGGCTTGCAAATACACACCCTGTGAACAATAACAGTCGACACGAGGCATAAAAACCTACAAAGAGTCAAAAACTAATTAGCTTGTTAAAAGTCTAAACAGTGACCATGGAACAGACAAAAATAGTGCATATATGAAAACAGAGCAGCATGTTCAACAATGCAACAATTAATTTATTCTAAAAATAGGCTTAATTGTTCATATAGCTTGAGTTTGTATGTTAATATGCAAGTAATGGAATTTTCACTAAAAATTATAATTATTAAACTTCCAAAGGTTGAACAAAAGAAACTCTTCAAATGATAAAGACACATAGCATAGTAGAAATTTTTTAAAAAAGCAAACATAATTTAATTAGTCAAAAAGCACTATTCACAGTAAGAAACTACTTGTTTCATCCAACACATTTTAAGAAAGTTGGGGCATATAATTAGATTGAAAAGGTTATCATGTTTGTCTATAAGGTCTTACAAATCATCAACGATCAGCAAATATGTGAAGTTACCAAAACATATTAGTATTTTGGAGAGACATATGTTGCTGCCAAACTCCACTGTCATCATGTCTGTTTCATTAGGACAGTGCCGGACCCTATTCTGCATAAGTTAAAATGTTTTATAGTCTAAAATGTATTTGTATTCCAGATATTCCTTCTGTTAAAATGCATGGCACATGGTGAAAGAGAAAGTCAGACAACAGTGATTACAGACTGTTAGGCAGTGGAAGTGTCGTTAATAGTCCACTTGCAAAGCTGCATCGATTATTAATTTGAATTCACAGACAATAAAATTGTATAATTATAAGAAAAAAAACAAAAACATTGATCTGTTCATTCATTCAACAATTCATTAAAAAATACATATTTTATCTTTTATTGCATTTTCCAGAAGGTGTAAATCTTTGCAAATAGGAGAGATGTAAACCTTCTCTGCAAATAGGTATTATTATTTTGTGTGTATTTTTGTATATAGAGGCTTATACTTTACTGCACATGAAAGCGGTTTGGTCTAATTGCTCCAAGATTTCAGAATTTTCATTATTTCTAAATTGTGCTGCCACAACTCAGTGCACAAGTGTACAGCACTGACACTGCTATCAATCACATTTACATAGTAGCAACTGATCAGCAGGAAATATTAAATCTCCAAGGTTTTGGGCCCATCAACAGTAATTGCATAATTATCCACTTCATTAAAGCTGTAATATCATACCTGCAGTTCAAGGTGCTTGTACCAGATAATGCAGAGGAAAGCTGTGATTTCATTATTCCAGTAGCAGCCTATGTATGCTGCATAAAGCAGTACAAACTTCCCATACAAAAAAAGTGTATGCATATGCTTAATAAAAAAGAAGTTACCTTGCACAATTATATGGACAGATGTAGTTCTTGGCTTGCTGCTAGTCTGAACGGCACACACGTATAGTCCCTCATCGCCAAGGTCCACGTTCTCAATCTTTATGGTAAATTCGTCATGGTCTAGGGTAACCAGACTCACTCGTGGATCCACCGACCACTTGTCTTCACCGGCATATAGTATGCTGGATCTGTTCAGCCAGGCTGTGTGTGTTACTCCATTTCCTTGAGAGCAGCTACACAAGAAAAGACAACAGTCAGGCTACATAAACAGAAAGTAAAATGTGTAGAAGGCTATAAAACAAACAAAACAAGTTTTTTACAAATTTTTAAAAACACAAATGGTTGAGTGATGATATAAGAGACAATATGTTTCTGTTTTTTGTTTATTCCAACCATGCAGTTTGATAACTAAAAATAGATATCAGTGGTGTTTTACTTCAATGTTAGATTTTTTTTCTATAAATAGCAATATATTTAATAGACAAGCTGTTTATTATAAACTTTTAACACAGCACTTCTTTGAAAAATAATAAAGTCAGCTTTTTAAAGGCAAGAATCCAGATTTGTCCTCTTCAACAATCCTTAATACTGTTTTATCATTACTACTACTGTTATAACAAAACAGTGATATCAACAAATTTAAAAAACAGGTACTAAAGCAGATATTCATAAAAAGTTTCTTTATAGTACATTTATTCAATGCACTTGTACCATGGGAGCTACAGTAGCTAATGGTTGATAGTTTTGTCCTGACACCACACTCAATAAGAACAACACATCACCCATGTTTGCTATTTATTTAGTACTTGGTAAAAACCCACAGACAATAAAACATGGATTATTAAATGTGTTTATCTTTAACAAGCAGTTCCTGTACAATGGGAAGAAAATTCAACATCCTCCTGCAGCAATATTAGATTACAGGCAATACACTCAATGAGCATTATGGATACAGTGCTTGGGTGATATTTCTGCGAACAAGATGCTAATTACTTACAGGCTCATACTACATGAGAACAGGCTGTGTCTAATTACAGCTATTCCTAACAGTTAACAGCATAGCCCAAAGCAGATCCTCCTCCTAAATGATAGAGCTATTAAAATCAAAAGCAATCATGCATTTAATTGATTACTTGGCTGATTAGCCATTCAACAGAAGGCCAGGACCACTTTCAATTTTGCGCATATGTGCACGTGTGCCCATTTATCTTACTAAGGATCATAACCCACTATCTGACCATGCAGCCCAAATTTTTCGAATATGTACTTTATTTTCATTAGGATCCATTATCGTCTGGACAAACCATAAATCATTGCTCTTCATGGTGGCTCAGTGATAAGCAGTGTTGGACTATTTTAGTTTCCACAAGGGCATGAATGAGAGAAGTGTGTCTCATTGTGGCTCTGTTTGGCAGGCAGCGGTGCACAGTGATACTCAAGGACGTTTGTTATCACGGGAGTCAAGATTGCAGCCACACTCATATAAGTGATGAAAAGAGAGAAGTTGAGATCAGTTGAGCGATCAGGTGTTTTCCCAATAGGCGTTCATATAATACACTGCAGATCATGCCTGCTGAAAATATTAAACACCCTCTCCTATTCTACTGTATGAGCAATGTGGCATTATTTCTCCTGCTTAGAAATGCATTGCCAAATCAACAATTCATCATACCTTCGCATCCAATATCATAACTAGATCCCAATGTGGATATAGCAGTAAGGATATTAACGGAAACTTTGCACACCAAACTAACAAAGACAGACTATTACAGAGTATTACAATTACATTGGTTAGTGATACAATAAAACACTGCATAAAAACCAGTTACAGAAATAAAATAAATATTCTGGCTCACTATATATATATATATATATATATATATATATATATATATATATATATATATATATATATATATACACACACACACACACACACACATTCTTAATCTGTTTGCAGGGTATGTACAAGTTGACAGCATCTCTACCTACCATAATGACAGTAGGCATTTTTTATTCCACACATTGTACCAACGGTTTTTAGGGGTTTTTTTGCCTTTTTTTTACTGTGTTTTGGAATGTTCGTCACCGATCCATTAGCAGCAAAACCGATAACATTTCAAACTGTTAAAGATGCCATGGGCTTTAAAAACAGTCTTGTACCCATTAGACTTTATTGTGCTTGGTGATAATAGCATTCTGGATTGTTTAGACACTTTTTTGTTGCCATTGTGAACAAGAAGTAAGGAATACAACATCATTTTAAGCTTAAAACCACCATCTCATATGCTTATCTACATAAGGGAGTCTAATTTATAAACACAGGTCAGTCTGGTTTTTTTTTTTTTTTTTAATTACAATAAAGTGCCATTCATTTCCTAGCATTGCTTTCATAGCACATTGATTGAAGGTGATAAGTGAAGAGTGAGGTGTTTCTTTCTATGGACAATTGTTTAATCTTTGAGTACATAGAAATTTGAACTCAACATGCACTTTTTTTTAGAAACATTTAGTGTAGCAAATTTGAAGCCACTGTGGAAATCAACGAAAACCTCTATGGAAATCATACTTGAATCTTAGTCAGTTTGACCAAATGTTGCCAAAATTGCTTAAGGTATAAATATCACGTTTATTTTGTTTTACTTTATTAAAATAAAACTCATTATTTCAGTTAAGTTCGACAAATAAAATTAAAATTTGAGTTTCATTTAATAATTTTGCAGAATTTATTATAATTATCCAAAATGACTTTTTTTTTAAAAAAAAACACTTGTTTCTAACATAGATTACATACCACCAAGGTTCCTCTAATACTGAAAAGATATACACAACCAGTTGGGTAAAGTCTGGCACCAGTAAATATAACACCCTCTACACATACCTACACAAACACAAGCATACATATGGAAACTTTTTAAAATCTAAATTGAATGTAAACATGCCAATAAAGTCACTGTGTACTTTGACTGCAGCACTTGCGTGATGCTTCAGACTTACATCATAACCAGAGGAAGAATTCTAGTGCTAAGCATTTAGGCCAGCCTCAAATCAGCATAGCACAATAAATACATATATAATTAAATAATTCTGACTTATAGTCGCTTATCAGAGCAGACCAGACAGCAAGCCAATTTAATCCAAATGAAGTGTATCCCCTTTCATCACGTCAGGAAGCATCTAAAAGGCGAGATGGGGGAAACTAAGCAGCCCAAATAAACAGCCTCAACCTATTTTCTGTCATGACACTGTAACATGCAAGCATTATAAAAAATATATTACAGTGCTCTTCATACAGGATGGGCTATACAGCTCATCCTGGCATTAGTCAGAGCAGTTCATTTTTAGCACAGTCTCTCTTATTACTAACTCAAAAAGGTTTTGAATTTGGGAATAAAATGTATGTATGATGAATAAAACTTCTGAATGCAATGCAGCCTATTAGGAAAGTTGGACAATTTTGAAGTATCTTCATAATGAAATGAACTTGCCAGTATCTGCAGACATCTGACATTTTTTAAAAGCCTTCAAGTAATGCAGTAACCTACAAACTACATTGTGGGAAAAGCTGGAATATAATATAAATTTGCAGTTAAAAAGAGTCTGTGACTTTCGAGATCCCCCCTGGTCCTTGGCTCACTCACTACTCTTTGATGCAGTAAAAGAAATTGGCAAAACATCTGGTCTGCCCAAAGATTTGAAACTATACCAGTCTTACTTTGCTACTTTCTCTAAGGCTGTCTCTACTGCTAAATATTATTTCTTTCAGTCCAAAGTAAAATGCATACCAGGGACACACACATTATTTAGTACATTAAATTTACTCTGACCTTCATGCCCTCCTCCAATCAGCTCATTGTCATCTGATGATTTTCTGATTATTTTTTTCAAAATGCCAAAAGTTAAATGTGTTGGTGATTAGCCAATGAGAAACTTGTGTTTAACATATAAAAGAGGGATAATCATTTTTAGCTGTGTGTTGAATTTAAGGGACTATGTAAGGTAATCTGATCCATTGGCTATGATTATCATCCTTCTTCATCAAGTTTAGTTTAGTGGGTAAATGTCCACATAATTTTTAGTTAAAGCAAACAACCTGGTGGCTAACCTGGCATTTATATAAGGACCACAAGTGTTTCTGACCCAAGCACTCAGAGAGAGCACAACGACACTTGTTGGCGGAATTGGGCTCTTTTCTGTCGTTGTCTCTATTGGTTAGAAACAACTGACACTGTCATTACTCTTTTGAATACTCAAAGAAGCATGCACACACACACACACACACACACACAGAAAAAGCCTGCATTCACACAAAAAAACATACACTGCTCACTTTGCCACACCATTCTCACTTAAGAATAAAAGAAAGATGAAAGCCATGCTTGGTGTACGATTGTCAAAATACTTATATCTCTCCCTGTGTGTGTAACTGGAGAGAGGTAGCTGCTTTGATTTAAAAGAGAATAGTTGACATACTTTGTGTACAAGAGACCAAGTGGAATAAAAGTCAAGCGAGGAACATTGGTGAGTTTTAATGACTATTTTGAACTAGATGAAATAAGAAATGAGGTAGGAGTTATGTTAAATAATAGTACATCGGGAATATAGTGAATGTAAAAATGAAGTCTGATAGAGTGATGAGTGTAAAGCTGGAAATTGGTTAAGTGCAATTAAATGTAATTAGTGCTTCACAAGTGGCTTGGAAGAGAGCAGAAAAAAGCTTTCAGGAGTGAGCAAGATGATGTTTTAGAGAAATTGGACCATAAGTTGTGATTGGAACTGACTTCAATGGACGTTGTTGGTGAAGTTTTGTAATATGGTTTTTGGGAGAGGAACACGGGCGGGCATATAGTGATGGATTTTTCTTTTTTGTGATAAAAAAAAAACTTTTGTTTTTTTTGTGATATTGGAAAAGCAGTTGAATGATGAAGTTAATTCACTAACAGTTTATATAAATCTGGTAATGATACACATTATAAACACATTTATATTAATTTACAACACTTGTCATAAGCCTCTGTTAATGTACACAGATGTCCAGAACTACATTATTAAAGTGTTATAAGAATATGCCATAATACTTATTACACTAAGTGACATAAATGCTATTTTAGGGACCAGTGTCACAAAGTATATGTTTGTGTTAAATTAATTCCATCTGACTTTTATGTGCTCATAACTGTATATGAATGCTTATAAGTCTTAACCAGCATTAGTGTTGTTTTACCTGTAGTATTAACTCTTTGAAGGAGACTGCATCAATATAACACATACTTTTTGTATTTTGCAGACATTAGGTAAAGCGAAATCACCTTGTGTTAAGCCACAATGTATCAAAAAAATCCAAAGAACTAAATGCTTAATTTCATTCATTCATTATCTTCCGCTTTATCCTATATTAGGGTCGCGGTGGGGTTCCCAATGCCCATCCAGGGGAGAAGGTTTCGGGCACTGGGCAGATACACCCAGGACATGGCGCCAATCTATCGCTGGGCATAAATGCTTAATTTATAACGCATTTTTCCCATTTTGTGTTATACATCTCTCCTGTTATACATCTTTCTGGCATTTTGTCATGACACTATTATTGTGATTATGAACATCTTTGTACATTAATAGAGGTTAATAACAAATTATACAAAGCATTATACATACTTTAAGTTGCTGTATGAATGCGCATTTAATGTATTATGAATAGCAGATTCATATAAAGTGTTACAAAATTGTTGTTACCTATATTATGCCGTGAACACAAAAAAAATGTATGATCATTCTATTATATTGTATTGTATGTATTACTAAATTGTTTCTAAAAAATTACACATTGGAGTTCATCAACAATTTAGCCACTACATTAAAACTACATAATTGTGTAACTAATCTGTGTATTTGAAGTTTTACTTTACTGGCATCCAGAAATAAAAACACTCAGGCAGAGTGGTAGAAATTACAATGCAAATTAAGCATATTGTTTAATAATCCTGTTCTCCTAACTGAAATTCAACCCCCAGTTCCTGCCTTGCCAATGTAAATGAGAAGCATTCACTCACACATACAGGGTCAGTGAATGGGGGGGGGGGGGGGGGGGGGGGGGGGGGGGGGGGGGGGGGGGGGGGGGGGGGGGGGGGGGGGGGGGGGGGGGGGGGGGGGGGGGGGGGGGGGGGGGGGGTATATATATATATATATATATATATATATATATATATATATATATATACACAGGGCGGCACGGTGGCTTAGTGGTTAGCACGTTCGCCTCTCAGCGCTAGGGATTCCCGGCTTCGAATCCCCATCTGGGTGGAGTTTCCATGTTCTCCCCGTGTCTGTGTGGGTTTCCTCCGGGTTCTCCGGTTTCCTCCCACAGTCCAAAAACATGGATCAAGTTAATCGAATTCTCCAAATTGCCCCGTTTAGAGTGTGTCTGTGTGAGTGAGTGTGTGCCCAGCGATGGATTGGCGCCCTGTCCTGGGTCTATCTGCCCAGCGCCCGAGATGTTCTCCCCTGGATGGGCATGGGGAACCCCACCGCGACCCTAATAGAGGATAAGCGGAAGATAATGAATGAATGAATGAATGAATGAATATATATACATACATACACAGACAATTGTTAAAATAGCCATTTTTATTCAAAATGGGCAACAATTATAATTCCTAAGCAATGTCCAAATACACTTCACTGAATATAAAGGAAGCAAGAGAACTGAACTCCAACAACAAATGCGATATTCAGACGTTTCGTAACATTTTTCCAGTTCCAACATTAAATCTTATTTAGTATTTAAGTGAATCCATGGAGTGTTGCTGTCTTCTCAACTTCATTAAAGCTTTTACCAGAAACAGAATCAGTGTGTTGACCTGCAGTGAATTTAATGAACCCAAACAAATGCAAAACATCAAGTTGACTTCAAAAGTACAATTTAAATAATATATTTTGCCTCCAGAAATTCCACTATATCTAAGCAAGCCATTCTTTTTCAATTTGTAATGTGAGCCTTTTAACCAACTTAATCACTGTGGTGTATGCTGTAATAAAGTATTTACAAAGGAATAAAAGGTGAAAAGCCACTTTTAAATTGAATATTAAAATTTGTGTTTCTAGCTAAAGAAAAGCACAGTGAAGTTTATTTTATATTTAGTAATTTATTTAAACATAGGGTGGACTTGCATTAATTTAGATCTAGAGTTTAGACTAAAGACAAAAATAATTAAAAATGGTCAATTAGTGAGACAATACTAAAACCAGTAACCACACAATGGCTATTTAGATGGACCTTAGGGCAAACCTTACTGTTAAAACCACCCTTTTGGCACTAAGATCTTTAAAGACATGAATCTCTGCAAGACCTACATTTTTTTGTCTTAACTTGCCAGCTTGTTTAGTCAATACTATTTAGTTATAAATGGGGTGCGTGCAGTTTCCAAATATAGAAGTCATGCAAACATTATTTTTTATGGACTGGTTTGTTGTGATTATAAATATTTTTACACAGTGAACAGAACCCGTAATTAACAAAGGACTTATTTGAAAAAAATCATAACAGGTTGTTTTTGACTCATTTGTATATAATTTTAGTTGTATATATGCCATATACAGTGAAGCAAATTAAATAGTGTGTGTGTTGGAAGTGGGTGGCTGAAAACTATTTTAGTGGCACTGTTTCCAAGATCTGCAGGCAGAAAAGAAACATTTCTCATTATAAAGTATAAATACTATATACTGGCCAGTAATAATTAAAATTACATTTTTGTGTTTTGTTTTTTGTAATTACTTAGTTAACTACTATCCCAACATCTAATACCCTGGAGCTCTTTGTATGGAATTGACAATTTAGATATTTGTACAAGTAAGCTTCTTATTAACAAAAACAAAAAATGAACAATAGATTTTAGGTATGAAATAATGACGCATACCTACTAAAAATCTCATGAATCTCTACTAATCAGTAAGACAACAAATAGCAATAATACTATTACAATGATCAAAATATTATCCTGGCAATAGTATGAATAATGACATTTTTCTTTCACCTTTGTTCAAAACAAAAATATGGCATCTTCAGCTAACTAAATACCAGTACATAGCAAATATTACTGGAGCCAATTAATAAAAAAAATTAAGAGGGAAAATGATGTTGGATGAACATATTACATTATCCAGCAGTATGTCTCATCCATTCCACAGTCCACCATGACATGTATAGACACGTGTTTCGCCTTGTCAAACTTGTAATTGTGTGGTAATTTTATTTGTAAAAGCCGTGGCAGTCACCTTGGTGCAGTCTTTACAAGCAAGAAAAGGTAAATTAGAAACAGTTTAAAATGGTATTTTGCAATTAATCAACAATTAGGTTATCATTTGGATCTGCTTGACTAAGTATGAAGTGTGACTGAGTTAATTTGCGGCTAAGCTAGCCCTGATCTAGGGTTGTCTTGGCCTTATGGTGTAGGAGGATTACAGCTCGTCTCAAAATCACCTTCCCCTTCACAGTGCTGCCACACAAATGAAGGTGCCCTTTGCAAATAAAACCCCATTAGAATTCAATGACACTGAGGAACTCCTGGTTAAGGAAAGTATCTTACAAGCTGCACTGTTCATTAGGAACGCTGCCAGTTAAAATTTAGCTCATTGTGGATTTAGTATATTCATTTTCAGGTCTCACGTAGTATAATGATTAAACAATTAAAATTTGAATTAACATTTTTTCCAGCAACAGCATGCTACAGATTCATAAATATCTTTATACAAATGTACAAATGTTTTAATCCAAGAAACACAAAAATGTCTATTCTGCTTTAAAACTTAACAAATGCAATATAAAAAATACCATGGAAATAAGGCTTTGGCATGATTCTTCATGTAAAGGCCACAAAAAGGATTGCATTAATGGTGTGTGTGCTATGGTCCAGATATGTAGAGAACTCACTCACTATACTCTTCATACATTGTGAGCAGCTGCTAGTGATAAATGGTGTAACATAAATCATTAAACTTTAAGGTAAATATAAGGTTCGGATTAAAGTAAAGAGTAAGGCTACTAGTTGTTAGGTTGAATGTTTGTTTCTCCATGAAATTAATTCAAGTATATATAAAATCCTTACAATGCATGGAAACAAGACTGTGTGTGTGTAAGTCCAATGAATGTTATGCTGTGGCCCTGCCTAGGGGCAAACTCAACTGAACTCACTTGTAAATAAATGAACTGTGAGTCCCTGTCTTTGGCAAGTCTCAGCAATGACACACTTAAATTGGTTGCAGTGAGAGGTCTATGGTCATGGTGGAGATGAGCCAAGTTCACCGTGGCCAAGGTTAACCACCGCAGCAGCTAGAGGTGAAACAAAAGTGTGTGTTTTTTAGCACAACTAACCCTGTATCACTTGCAGCAGCTTTAACATTTGCACAGCTCCTAATTTAGATTTTGTTCTTACAAGAAAGCTTATTTAGCTCATCTTCTATATGAATGCACATTACAAAATAGACAAAAATGCATGCAACCTAATAATTTATTAGCTTTATCTAATTATTTGATAAAGTTAATAAAAAAAGAAAAAAAATATGAAATTACCACATGATCTTCATTTACCAGACATAATTTAAATACTGCATTATTACAAATTAATAAAAGAAATAGTTACATATATGCTGGAATGAAACAGGTTTAGTCTACACTGGCCAAATTATTGGAAATATAATGTAAAAAGTCTAACTTCTATGTGTAATGTTAAAAACTTTTTTAGATATTAAGTTCGACCTGTTGCTGGATGTTTGAAAATTTTTACCACATGTTTATTTCAGTAATGAAACAGCTGCTCTTAAATCCCTGGTTGACTTAACTTACATGATGTCTGAATCTGTAGCATTAACTATTAACCATCCAGCTGCCTCTTTCAACATCTTAACTTTAAATTAGTTACTTTAAACCATTTCTTGATATACTTCACTCTTAATTCTATTATGCACAAAATATTCCATGTCGGGGACTAAATAAGAACTTAATGAATAAACAGGCAATCTCTGAAAATCTGAACTTATAAAGCTAAAACTGCCTACATGAGTAAATTATTTACAGTTTAGACCTTGACATGATTATTTTGCCCCAGTTTTTGGCAGCTAGAATTGGGGTCATGAAGACCATTCATATTTTATATTTTACATAACATTTATACCTGTTAGGTGGAATGAGGATAAAGTGTGAAGAAAGCAATGTGCATAAAAAAATCATAGGCAATAACTCTTCATCAAGGAGAGGACAATCAAGCCCAGAGTATGATATAGAGTGAATTGTGTGGAAAAAGAATGGAGATCCTTCTTGTACAACCAGAATCTATGCCCTAAGGGGTCGCCATTGTACAGTGCATCCGGAAAGTATTCACAGCGCTTTACTTTTTCCACATTTTGTTACGTTACAGCCTTATTTCAAATTGT
This sequence comes from Corydoras maculifer, assembly GCA_019802435.1. NCBI lineage: Eukaryota > Metazoa > Chordata > Actinopteri > Siluriformes > Callichthyidae > Corydoras > Corydoras maculifer. The sequence continues at coordinate 293,797 of JAFMOD010000321.1, forward strand.
ATCAAATTAATCTCTTTCCTCAAAATTCTACACAAAATACCCCATTATGACCATGTGAAAAACGTTTTCTTGTGAGTTTTGAAAATTTATTAAAAATAAAAAACTAAGAAATCACATTTACATAAGTATTCACAACATTCGCCATGAAGCTCAAAATTGAGCCCAGGTGCATCCTGTTTCCACTGATCATCCTTGAGATGTTTCTACAGCTTAAATGGAGTCCACCTGTGGTAAATCCAGTTGATTGGACATGATTCGGAAAGGCACACACCTGTCTATATAAGGTCCCGCAGTTGACTGCATGTCAGAGGGCAAACACGAAGCATGAAGTCAAAGGAATTGTCTGTTGACCGCCGAGACAAAATTGTCTCGAGGCACAAATCTGGGGAAGGATACAGAAAAATTTCTGCTGCTTTGAAGGTCCCAATGAGCACAGTGGCCTCCATCATTTGTAAATGGAAGAAGTTTGGAACCACCAGGACTCTTCCTAGAGCTGGCCGGCCGTCTAAATTGAGCGATCGGGGGAGAAGGGTCTTGGTCAGGGAGGTGACCAAGAACCCGATGATTACTCTGTCAGAGCTCCAGGATTCCTCCGTGGAGAGAGGAGAACCTTGCAGAGGGACAACCATCTCTGCAGCAATCCACCAATTAGGCCTGTATGGCAGAGTGGCCGGGCAAAAGCCACCGCTTAGTAAACGGTACAAGGCAGCCCATTTGGAATTTGCCAAAAGGCACCTGAAAGACTCTCAGACCATGAGAAACAAAATTCTCTGGTCTGATGAGACAAAGACTGAACTATTTGGTGTGAATGCCAGGCGTCATGTTTGGAGGAAACCAGGCACTGCTCATCACGAGGCCAAAACCATCCCTACAGTCAATTGTGGTTGTGGCAGCATCATGCTATGGGGATGTTTTTTCAGCAGCAGAAACTGGCAGACTAGTCAGGAGGAAAAGATAAATGCAGCAATGTACAGAGACATCCTGGATGAAAACTTGCTCCAGAGCGCTCTTGACCTCCGGCTGGGGCGACGGTTCATTTTTCAGCAGGACAACGACCCGAAGCACACAGCCAAGATCTCAAAGGAGTGGCTTCAGGACCACTCTGTGAATGTTCTGGAGTGGCCCAGCCAGAGCCCAGACTTCAATCCGATTGAACATCTCTAGAGAGATCTGAAAATGGCTGTGCACAGACGTCTCCCATCCAACCTGATGGAGCTTCAAAGGTACTGCAAAGAAGAATGGGCAAAACTGCCTAAAGATAGGTGTGCTAAGCTTGTGGCATCATATTCAAAAAGACTTGAGGCTGTAGTTGCTGCCAAAGGTGGTTCTACAAAGTATTAAGCAAAGGCTGTGAATACTTATGTAAATATGATTTCTTTGTTTTTTAATTTTAATAAATTTCAAAACTCTCAAGAAATTTTTTTACATGGTCATAATGGGGTATTTTGTGTAGAATTTTGAGGAAAGAGATTAATTAAATACAATTTGAAATAAGGTTGTAACGTAACAAAATGTGGAAAAAGCGAAGCACTGTGAATACTTTCCGGATGCACTGTAAATTTGTTACCTGGCACCGCAGGACCTGGACCCATCCATCCATCCATTATCTTCCGCTTGTCCGGGGTTCGGGTCACGGGGGCTGCAACCGAAGTAGGGAGACCCAGACCTCCCTCGCCCCAGCCACCTCCACCAGCTCGACTGTGGGAACCCCAAGGCGTTCCCAGACCAGCTGAGAGATATAATCCCTCCAGTGTGTCCTGGGTCTTCCCCGGGGTCTCCTTCCAGCTGGACTTGCCTGGAACACCTCCCTATAAAGGCGCCCGGGAGGCATCCTTTCCAGATGCCCGAACCACCTCAACTGGCTTCTTTCGATGCGGAGGAGTAGCGGTTCCACTCTGAGTCTCTCCCGGATGACCGAGCTTCTCACCCTATCTTTAAGGGAGAGCCCAGCCACCCTGCGGAGAAAACCCATTTCGGCCGCTTGTATTCGCGATCTTGCTCTTTCGGTCATTACCCAAAGCTCATGACCATAGGTGAGGGTCGGAAAGTAGATTGACTGGTAAATCGCCTTGCCTTGTGGCTCAGCTCCTTCTTTACCACAACAGACCAGTATAGGGTCCGCATCACTGCTGACCCCATGCTGATCCGTCTGTCAATCTCACACTCCATCTTACCATCACTCGTGAACAAGACCCCGAGATACTTAAACTCCTCCACTTGAGGCAAGATCTGATCCCTGACCCAGAGAGGACTCTCTACCCTTTTCCGACTGAGAACCATGGCCTCAGATTTGGAGGCGCTGATTTTCATCCCGGCTGCTTCACACTCGGCTGCAATCCGATCCAGTAAGAGCTGAAGTTCGCAGCCTGATGATGCTAACAGGACCACATCGTCTGCAAACAGCAGCGACGTGATCCTCACATCACCAAACCAGACACCCTCCATCCCCTGGCTGCACCTAGAAATTCTGTCCATATAAATTATGCACAGAACCGGTGACAAAGGACAGCCCTGATGGAGTCCAACCCTTACTGGAAACAAGTCTGACTTACTGCCGGCCATGCGAACCAAGCTCCTGCTTCGCAAATACAGGGACTGAATGGGCCGTAGTAAGGAGCCATGTACCCCATACTCATGAAGCACCTCCCACAAAATACCCCAAGGGACACAGTCGAAAGCCTTCTCCAGATCTACAAACCACATGTAGATTGGTTGAGCAAACTCCCATGAACCCTGGAGGATCCTGGAGAGAGTGAAGAGCTGGCCCAGTGTTCCACGACCTGGACGAAAACCACACTGCTCCTGGATCCGAGGTTCGACTATCAGTCGGACTCTCTTCTCCAGTAGCCCTGTATAGACTTTGCCGGGTAGGCTGAGGAGTGTAATTCCCCTGTAATTGGCGTGGTAGCTCAGTGGTTAGGGCGTTGGACTAGCAATCTGAAGGTTGGCGGTTCAAATCCCATGCTACTGAAGTGACCAGTGTGGGTCATTGAGCAAGGCCCTTAACCCTCATAGCTCCAGGGATGTTGTGATTAACCCTGTGTTCACCTTGTAAGTCGCTTTGGATAAAAGCGTCTGCTAAATGACCAAATGTAAATGCAAATGTAATTGGAACACACCCTCCGGTCCCCCTTCTTAAAAAGAGGCACCACCACCCCCGTCTGCCAGTCCAGAGGCACTGCCCCCGATGACCATGCAATGTTGAAAAGGCGCGTCAGCCAAGACTGCCCCACAACATCCAGAGCTTTGAGGAACTCCGGGTGAATCTCATCCACCCCAGAGGCTCTGCCACCGAGGAGCCCTCTGACTACCTTAGCGACTTCAGCCACAGTGATGGACAAGCCTCCCCCGGGTCCTCTGACTCTGCCTCCTTTCCGGAGGAGACTCTTCAGCTTGACGGCATCCCTTACACGGGGTGACCACCACCGTGTTCGAGGGTTACCGCCACAACAGGCACCGACTACCTTTCGACCACAGCTCCTGTCCACGCCTCAACAATGGAGGAATGGAACATGGCCCATTCAGGCTCAATGTCCACCACCTTCCCCGGAATGTGGTTGAAGCTTTGACCGAGGTGAGAGATTAACATCCGTCTGACGGGTTCTTCTGCCAGACGTTCCCAGCAAACCCTCACCATACGTTTAGGTCTGCCTGGTCTGACCGGCATCTTCCCCTGCCATCAGCTCCTCTCTTTACCCGAGTGTCCAAGACACATGTCCGCAAGTCGAATGACACAACTACAATGTCCATCATCGAACCGTGGCCTAGGGCATCCTGGCGCCATGTGCACTTATGGACACCCTTGGGCTCGAACATGGTGTTCGTGATGGACAAACCGTGATTTGCACAGAAGTCCAACAACTGAACACCACTCGGGTTCAGATCAGAGAGGCCGTTCCTTCCAATCACACCTCTCCAGGTCTCACTGTCATTGCCCACGTGAGCGTTGAAGTCCCCCAGTAAGACTACAGAGTCTCCAGTGGGAGCACTTTTCAATAGCCAACCCCCAATGGCCTCCAAGAAGGCTGGGTACTGTGAACTGCTGTTTGGCGCATAAGCTCAGACAACAGTCAGTACCCGATCTACAACCCGAAGGCATAGGGAAGCTACCCTCTCGTCCACCGGAGAAAACCCCAACATGCACGCGTCAAGCCGGGGGGGGGGGGGGGGCACGAGAAAGCCCACACCTGCCCAACGCCTCTCGCCATGGGCAACTCCAGAAAAGAACAGAGTCCAACCCCTCTCAAGGAGATTAGACCCAGAACTCAAGCTGTGCGTTGAGGTGAGCGTGACTGTATCTAGCCAGTATCTCTCAACCTCCCACACCAGCTCAGGCTCCTTCCCTGCCAGTGAAGTGACATTCCAAATTCCGAAAGGCAATTTCAGCAACCGAGGATCGCGACGCCCAGGCCCACACTTCCGGCCGCCGCCTGATCCACACTGCACCAAACCCCTATTACTACCCCCCCCCCCACAGGTGGTGAGCCCATTTGAGGAGGAACCCATGTAACTCCTTCGGGCTGGGCCTGGCCAGGCACCATGGGAAAGTGCCCGACGCTCGCTGACGAACCCCATCCCCGGGCCTGGCTCCAGTGTGGGGCCCCGATATCCCTAAATCGGACGGGTACACATGCTCTTGATATTTCTCTTCATAGGGACCTGGACCCAAAAGAGAATTTTACCCTATGCAATACCCTAATGTCATCTCATTTAATTACTTCTATACCACTATTAAGTACTATTAAGGATCTCTACTAACGGCTTCATGATCTTTTCCAATTTGTGTAAATGGCATATGAGTTAGTTTGCTCATGAATTTCCGTGTGGCTTAAATTAATACGCAATTTTGCACATTCAGTGGGAGGCATAAAAGAATGGATGCTAAAACAGTGGGTGGATATAATGGACAAAAATGTTAATTTACAAGTCTTATGCAATTTACTAAAGTTTAAATTGTTTAATGGCATGTTTATTGCTTTCCTTTTTTTCCACATTGGGTATGTGGGTGTACTTAGATGCACAAATGTTACATTTGTACTATTAATTCAAAGAAGGGCATGACAGAATGTGTTAAACTAATCTGTGAAAAATATCAGGCTCAACTGAGTCATATCATTTAGAAATAACTATATGACTAATATTATAATATGACTAATATATATATAATATATAATATAAACATTATTATGACAATTCTAAACAATGGCAAAAGCAAACGAGAAATCGCTTACATAAAAATAGAAAAATATTTAGGAAAAATAATATTCTTCTTCTTCTTATTATTATTATTATTTTTTGTTTTTTTTAACTTATTTATTTTTATTTTGAAAACAAAATTTAATTAAAACACAAGTATACACATTCTGATTAGAACTGAGTTCCCTTGAAGGTTACTATGCTAAAGTAACATAACATGTGTTGTGATGTGTGTTGTGATGTTTTATATACATATATATATATATATATATATATATATATATATATATATATATATATATATATATATGGCAGGAGAAGGAGAAAGAGGGAGATAAGATATAAGATGTGCACTTTCCATCGAATCATTTAGGGATGCATTAAGCTCTTTTTAAATTTATGCATTTTCTGTAAGCCTACATATAATGGCATTTAAGCAGTGACTCCTATCCCTTAATTTAAAGTCCCGCAGGCAGCTGAATATATTTCTGTCTAATGCTGCCCTTAATTACGTTCAGTGAGAAAGCTGAATGATTTACTCCAGCTCAGTGACCATGTTAAAATCAACTTCAGTGGGGAATTTCTTCATAAGTATAAAAGTCGAGAAACAGAACAAAATCTATAAGCCAGACACTTGCTGACACCCATCTGTCAGCAGGTGCAGGCAGATGAATTACATTCACTCATTCTACTTGTCCCTCTAAAGCAAAAGGCATGAAGACAATCCCACAAGGATAAATGCAGCAAGCTCTTGAATGATAATATAGAAGGGGTGATGGTACCGTATTCTACCTGCCTGAATAAATCACTCTTTCCGTTTTCTGTTGTCACAGTGTCTGTTGACTGCCTCCATAATGGAGAGTGTTCCACCAGCATTCAACAGGAGTGAAGTATGAGCAACTGAAGTGACACAGAACATGTTTTAGAAAGTGTTGGGCGCCATGGCACATTCCAGAATGTGCAAATCTAAACCCCTCACAGCATATGAATGAAGCAGTATAACAGTTCACACTTCACCAAATATTTGACAGAATAATCAGGTCCTGACCACTCTTGTAGATATAATGTGGTTAATAGAATATTTGTGAACTGAAATTAGTAAATAATTATATAAATTAGTATGGACAAAATAAACATAAACTGTAGTCAAATAAACTGTACAATACACTATACTGTATATTAGGGGTGCAGAAAAAAAATCGATTCTTCAAAGAATCGCGATTCGTAGTCCGGCGATTTTGAATCGATTCACAATGCCCACGAATCGATTTTTTAAAAATGCACACACACTCACTCACACAGACAGACACACAAACACACTCTATATGGGGTAATTTGGAGAATTCAATTGACCTTGATTCATGTTTTTGGACTGTGGGAGGAAACTGGAAACCCACGCAGACAGAGTGAAAACATGGGGTTCAAACCAGGAATCCCTAGCGCTGAGGAACGAACGTGCTACCACTGAGAGGCAACCACTAAGCCACTGTGCCGCCCACATTTAGGGTTTGGGTCCCCAAATCTAAGCATAAGCATTAGATTTTGAATATTTACAAATTAAATGAGAGAAGTATTAATTTATGCTGTCACTGCAGGTATATAATGTACAGATTGTAAACACCACACCACAAAGGAAATAAACAAAGAAATGTGCAATGTACATGATGTTCTTTCAAAACCTTAACAGCACTGTAAAATTAAATACATATATAATAAGTACATAAATACATAATAAATATCTGTCCAGTTAAAGATTTTTTTTCTTAGAATCACTAATGTCATTAATCACCTTTCCCACCTTTCCACCACAACTATGTTCACTTATGATGGATATGCCTGCATGATGAAAGCAGTATTAATGAACAAGTGGGTTTAAATGTAACTACAAGTGGAAGATTAAGGCAAAAGAATTTCCATAGTCTTGTTGTTGAGTTGTTGCTAAAAAGGAACGTGCCTGCTTATTACCAGCTGTTAATCAGAGGGTAAGTTTTCTGCTGTTTTCAAATGCTTGGGTGTACCTTGCTTATTTTTTTATTTGTTATTTTTATTTCTTTCAGTCTCAGCTAAAGAAGAGCATGATGTAGACTAAAGTGCCCAAGAGAAGCTAATGTGTATACTCTTTGTTGGTATGTAAAAAGTATGCATTGCATGGGCATGGTGCAAAAAGCACAAAATACACTGATAATTCTCATAATTATTCATTGGTGTGTTTTAGGAGTACCATGCATTAAACCATGCATGTCTCTTGCCATTGCCAAGTGCCAGATGCGGTCTGACTTTGGCAAATTGCTACCAGGACTCAATGCTTTGGTCTATGTGGCATTCCATTTTACTGTGAATAGAAAATACACAGTATATTGTAGACTAGGTATCATGCTAGCAAATGCAGTGATATTTAATAGTGCTCAGTGACTATTTAGTGATGTTGGACATGCGCCTGCTTTGACAGTTCACTGCCAAAATAACAATTAATGTCTAACTGTTGACATCTAGGTTGTATTCTGTCAGTGGCTCACTTGTGTTTTCCATTTCCAAGATAGAAATATGCCATAAAAATGTACCATAAGGTATATTCACAAACACCATTGCTATTTACACTACTAGGTGGAAGGCATGAAAATAGACAGTTGGTGGGGTGCAAGTTAGCAATTGTTCCCTGTGCAGAGTGTAAGATAGTGCCCATTTACTTAATGATTTTTTGCAGTATCTTATTTTTTTAATGGATTTGTGCAAAGCTTAGGAGTCACAGGCATAGACAGACAAGTAAAAGCCACAAGTGTTACACTCGCCTACCTCGGGTTAAAGCGGCTGCGCATAAGAAGCGCAGAGCCACCGCGCTTTAACACGCTGAAGGGAGCCAGGCATGCAGGAAGCAGAATATCAGGTTTATTTAAAGGTGTAGAGACACCAAACAGCATAGAGGTACAACCCGACGAGTGAACATAAAATAATCGACGTGCACGGAGGACGGGGAACACAGGAAATAAATACACAGACATCCGACCACATGCAACAAAAAAACATATGAAACAGAAGAGCTAATTAACTAAAACAACCTGGAATGACAGTTAATTAACTCAAATCAAGAATAATACAAAAGAACAGAAACAGAAAAACAGGTGCCCTAGGCACCTGTTACCTTGTCCAAATCCCTTTCAGAATATGTCTTCATTTAAACATTGATTTTAAAGAGTAATATGTGTACACATGGGAAGGAAAAAGTTAGAACACATTACTTTATATTCAGGGAGCAATGTAAATGTTTTGACAGGTTATCATTTCTATAGGCTCCTTTCTGGATCTGTTATTCATAGCTACCTGTCTTTCTTTGGTAAGGTACATATAAATAATTAATACAATTTTGTCATGAATGACAGATATAGAAGTATAGATATTTGTGGATACTCAGCGACATCTGTTCTATATCTGAATCTGTTCACAAGAGAAGACATTGAGCAGATTGTATTTAATGATTTTGTCTGATAATGTTTTATAAAATTCACATGGTTACCTTTGACAATGTATAATAAAACTGATGGCTGGCTCTGATGGTTTTGTGATGAATCAGCAAATTATGTGATTACATTGCTGTATTTTGAAAGCATTGCTAGGACATTAACTATTCGCCTTTTTAGCAGGAAAATATATTCTAGCTTCTAAAAGCGCATCACATTACATAACAAAAATAGAATAACAAAGTTATTAATAAAGTATTAATGTCTTCTTCAGAAATCACTAAACTATGATTTTCAGAATCTGGATCTCAGAATTTCTAGACTACAAATATTCTATATTTTTTAGATTCTATATTTTTTATAAATAAAACATATGGCCTCACTTAAAATAGTTCACTACTACTACCATAGAAACAGATGGCATATAATCAATAACTGCAAACATTCAATGTGAAACCCAAAGGATTGGCGTGACATGACATTTGAGCTAGTTTCATTTTAATAAACATTAATAAAAAACTTTATGTAAAGGTAAAACAGAAAAATGCATTTGATTTTCATATAAATTTCCTCTGAAACCCTATAGTATTACACTATGCATATTCAACATACTGTCTATATGTCAAAGTTCCTTTTTTCATACTGTCTTATGGTATTTTTCTTTTTTAAATATGCTTGTCCACTCATAACTGCAAAGTGTTAATAATTGATTTAATTGAACAATTCAAATAGTTATGCCATTCTATTCTCATGCAAGAATACACTACAACATCAAAGAAATAAAAGAGATAGCTAAATCAAAAGACAGTTGGAAGCTGTGTTTTACCATATGGGCTTTCTATATAATAAATTGAACAATAAAGTAAAATCATTATTTTCTGAATCTAACTGATTGTGCTGGCAGCAGTATCCCAATTACCGTCTGTTTGTGATTGAAGTGGTGAAGGAGGACTGAGAAAACAAACGGCTCAACAAATGCATGGGTAAGGTTTCCTCTCCGTCTGTTCCATTATCTGCATTGATCTACGCTGATTCCATTTCTTTTTATCAATGTCTGTTTTTATATGTCTGTCTGTCAGTGCGTTGCATGTGCTTTATTGGCATAAGTTTTGACACAGAACGCTGCTGAGCAATCATAAGCTACCTAGGAATATTAATCGTCATTAAAATAATACAACTGATAAAGTAACGTTTTGTTCGAAAAACATTAACCTCATGCTCTTTTTGTAATTGATGCAACTGAAAACAAACCACACAGTTAAAATCTGTATGAAATCAATCCAAAATCTATGTTGGTAGATGGCATGACTTTTCCCCTTTCATACTTTTTTTTGTGTATGTCGATTAGAGCAGCAACATTAGACAGGTAACCTGTTTAATATGATAAGAGAAACTACAGAGCCAATCAATAAGAAGGATATTTTAAATTGGACCACATGTGCATTAATTATGAGCACAATGGAACTGCTGTTAGCACATTCACCCAACACATGACCAGACTTTATACGGCTCACGCACTATCAGATGTCAGCCTGCTACTCATGCTGAGATGGTGTGATTTATGCCCACATGTCATCTGTTAGATGAGGTTATCAATGTTTCCAGTGATGAATCTAAAGTAGACGCCTACTCGGCACATATGTTCTCTTGCTGAGTGCACCTGCTGTTTAGTGAGGGATCACAATGACTACAGCCTTTCTCAATTCGAAGCCTGCAGGCATGTTAAACACTGCACAATTTAAAATTTCAGCGATTTAATTGAAATGATTAACAACCACCAAAGTAAAATGGATATCAAGTGCCACTGTTTGTAGCATTTCTCCAGTAATACATATTAGCAGAAAGAAAGTTAGGAGAAACTTTAATTATTAAATCTGGTTTAAAACAATATAAGTTCAAATAACTGTGATTCTTAAACTTATATAATTATATTTTGTTAGTTTGCATGACACATTTACTTTTTGTACTTTAAGCCTTGTGTTGGCTTAATATTTAGTATACACCTATTGTCCCAAGGAACAAAAATGACCTGCCTTCACTAAACCCCTAACATGAAATAATTTAAATAATTTAAATAATTTAAACCCACAATCTACTTATACATTATACAAATAAATATTTGAGTTTTCCACTTTTTACAATGCAGGAAAAACTGGAATTAATCAGTGGGCACCACTGGTTTTTGTTACAGCACATCCGTTTTTTAATACTGTAGTAAATATTTATAATTTTGTTATAAATAACATTTAAGAACACTTGCTTATACATAACTTTGAATGCATGATTATGAAAATTATATTTAACCTACAGTACAGACACACACACACACACACACACACACACACACACACCCTATATGGGTTAATTTATATATGGGCAAACCGAAGCAGCCAATTCACCTTAAATCCATGTTTTGAACATGAAAACATAGAGAGTACAAACCATGCATGTTACCATATTTTCTCTGTCAAAGTGTGATTTATAACTGTTTTACAAGTTAACCTTACAATAATGTTTTAAGACTCACTTAATCCAAATAAGATTTTAAATCTACCCAATTAAGGATGGTGTGTGTTAAAGGCAGTGAAATCCACTGTGAAGGACACGAAAAGAATTATGATTAAATTGAAAATATATGCTTAACCTTCATGCATTTCAACCTACACCAAGACCTACCGCACTTACTTTGTTAAGATCTCATACATTTACCCTAAAGCACAAGTGACCAGTCTTATCATTCAAGGCCGAGTGTGGCTAAAGGGTTTCAATTCAAGCAAGCAGGAACAGACTCTTGATAAAACTCATTGATATCTTGATGATAGAAGCGTAATGATAATAAATGTGGTTGCAGGAGAAGTTTCCTTTTTTTTTAAATATAAATTTGCACTTCAACTTGCACTTCACTTTCATGGATAAGAGCCACTCTGGCCTTTAAAATGCTTACAGCTAAATATATAGTTCATCCAGAAATATGAGAATCCTTGTTGAACCTAAAAATATTAGACTCAAATAATTTTCATTATAAGATTAACATTTTACATTTTACATCCCTTATTTTCTAATTTCAAAAATTCCACATATTATTCCAAATTTTATGTCTGGATAGCTCATAGCTTATTTTCATCACAGGAATGGTTTTGAATGACACAATCAAACATTATACTTAGTTTTCTAATTTACCTACATCTTTGAATCGTGCAAGACAAATTGTGGGTGATCTTAGCAGCAGGTATGTTTATTTACTAATCTTGTAGTTCTTATGATTAAATGTAATGGTGACCCATTAGAGGACAGAACTCAGACTGCTGTGACTATTGTAGATGAAAATTTATATAAAAAAAAAATTAGATGGAGAACAAAGATAAATAAAATAACACAATGTACAAAATTCAAAACAGACAAGCTGTTGTGCAGAGCCAATCAAAACTAAAAGCAAAGAGGACTCTTCATGTTGACTGGTTTAATGTCCCAACGGGATTTATTCCCACACATTCAACTGATAACTGAAAGTTGATGCAGTGGTGCTTTGGGGGTAGTCAGTGGATTTACTGCATGCAAAGTCTTCTGCCCTAAATGTCCATCAGCTTTTGAGATAGAAGCTGTTCCCACTGTTTGGACCAGACCTCGCAACACCTGACAATCTTCTGTTTATGTATGCAGCAGGGATGAAATTGCCAATATTAGTGTGTAATATTGCTAAGCTTTCGTTCTGGTCATGGTGCATGTCTGTGAAGGTTCAAATATGACAGTTCAGAGGGGAAGACATGGTTGCTGCAGGTCATTGTTTATTTTATTTTTTTCAGATTTTCACACCAGTGTGGAAAAAGTAAAGGGAAATGAAAGTGGAGGCAGGTGTAACATAAATTCAAAGCTGGCTTTACTGCCTCAATAAAAAAAAAAAAGGTTTTAATTTATACCTTTCAGCACAGTGCCACACACACAATGACACAAGCACACACACTCCCGAGACAGGTGTTACATGATCCAACCTGCACATCCCTTGTGTTTCTTAAAATAACTGTCAGACAAAGATAATGAACACAGATTGCTTCCAAAGCATGCATGACTACCACTTCTGGTCTCCCATCTCTACTTCCTATTTACAAATTAATGCTTGATCACACATTGGTTTCCACACTGGAGTTCCAGAAAGAAACATACAAAGGCACATACAGGATGCACTTACACAGGAAACACACAAAGGTCCATCATTCTCTCAACCAAAGTTTCTGCTGTAAGTCCTGGGTGCTAACCACTGTCCTATATTAAATATTCGGCAGCAAGTTTCATGGATGGTACAAGCCTCTTGGTTCTTAGTTTAGCAACTTTTTCACATTTGCAAAAAAAAGTATGATTCATTTTAATGTGCTTTTGCAAACGCTAAACTTTTCATCATACAATTTTAAGTTTTTTCTTTGTTAAGTGGCCTTTTACATCATGTCGGGCACATTTTACCATTGATATAATACTTGACAAGTATACCACTTCAGTTCAGTATGTTCACAAGGAAATTTAACGTTGTTATTTAATTGTATTTTACGTTTTAGATCAAAGGAAGAACTTCACTAGAAAAGAAAATGCCTGTTTTTACGGCACATAGACAAATGTGCCATACCACAAGCATCCTATATTTATGGACTATTTTAGAAAAAAAACTTAGATTTTTGGATTTCTTGTTATTACTATTCCCCACCCTTCTGATTGAGAAACCAATGCCCTAATTATTTAGCTACCATTCCCATGCCTACCTAGGGCAAAAATTTTGCTAGATAATGTTAGTATTCTAAAATGTTATTCGAATGAAATATTACAAAATAATAAACATTATTTTTTATGAGTAGATCATCTTAATTGACCCTATATAGTGAATATGTGTGTCTGTGAATATGAGAGTCTGGGTGTCCATTGATTCTCTAGATAAGGGGTGCCCAATACCTCAATGCAGGGATGTTGGGTAGATCGTAATGGTGGTTTAAAAAAAAAAGCGCTTATTACGTATCAGAGCTTTTTTTACAGCACAGTATCTGATGCACTTATAAAAAAGCATGCACAAATTTTAACACACAATGTGATTCATTCTGAATCACGATCTCCATCACTGTGCAAGCGAGCAGTCTGCCCCATTCCCCAGTCTCTCTGGCTGTTCCCAAAACCGGCACGTGGCCAAGCCTCCGTACCTAAATCCGAAGCACTGCCTTGCGAATCATCTACATTAGATAGTTTCTGTTTGTGATTTTGCACTTTATTTGACTGACAAGATGAGTGAAGGCTCTAAAAGAACTAAAATTGATTTGCCAAGTAACCATTGCACTTCCATTGTGTTTGGTCATTTGGGCATGCTAAAACCAAATTTTTACCATGATATTTGCTGATTCAACAATACTGATATTTTTTCAATAAAAAAGCCTAAAAAAAAAAAGATTAACCTTGGTAGATCTCGATGGCCTGTCCAATGGAAAAGTAGATCTCGGGCCAGAAAAGTGTGGGCACCCCTGCCCTGAATCCCTCTTATGTATAATCTTTATAAAAGGTGTTTGCTGTTTGTTTACTTAATGAAGAACAAACCTCTTACTTAAAGTAGAGAATATTAGAAGATGAGTTTCTCTGCAAAGCACAGCTTCTGCATATTTACAAAACGTGGTGTTTGAGACAGGTGGGTCACTGCTGAGGACGAAAAGCAGAGACTTATAATAGAATGTGTAATGCGTCCTTGATGAAATAATAATGAACAATTTTTATTAGTAAGTAATTTTTTTCAATGTTTTTCTAAAGTATGATAAGAAAATCTGTTTGAGACAGTAGTGTGGGTGTGATTTATTGCAATATAACAGAATGCAACATGATTAATGACTGATTAATTTTGGTTTGTTAATGGCAACAGATATCCCAAGATTTAATATCATGGACAAAAATGCATATAACCTGTTGGGTTTCACATTTGAGAAAATACATTCATTTGACATTAATAATAAATATGGCATTGAAATGACTAGATTTAAAATAAATTGTGTGTAAAGTGCATATGAACAGAAATTGTATTTCCTGGAATCTCATAACATTTTATGAGCTTACAATAATGCCACTTCTTGTAAACCTGTTAACGTAAACCAACATAAAGGTAGTTTAGCTGTATGAGGACTTGCTTCATTACAATTCTCAAGTAGCCAAATATACACTGTTTATTATTACCAGAAATGTAAATATACAGACAGCAAACACTGTATACCATAATGTGATACCCATAGCTGGAGTTGATTTTCTCCCTCTAGCAAATAAGTTTGCAGCGGTGTGCATGGTGCTCCTGCTGTGATAAGGCTGCCTTAAGATGCATCTAAAGCAAATTATTGGTCCCTGCATCAAGTTATTAAGGGCTCATGGTTCTGCAGATTAAAACTAGGACATTGCTTACACTTACTCTATTAGGAGAAATTATTCTGCATTCACTGCACCACTGCCACACGTACTGTTTTACAATGGCTATTGTATCGGCTATACTTGTTTGAATAAACCCTTTAAACCATTATTTGTCTCATAGTTTCTGTCTCATGTTGTGTCATGTTGTGTGTTTTTTTTTTTTAGCTTTTTGTAACATAGGGTGTGGTAGTTCAGTGGTAAGGTGTGCTATTATGGTTCAAATCCCAGGTCTGCTGAAGTTACCAAAGTGGGTCTTTGAGCAAAGCTCTAAACCCTCATTGCTCCAGGGGTGCTGTGTTCTGACCTCAACCAAGTTGGAATAAATGTATGTATGTATATGTCATTTTTGATAAATGTGTTTGCCAAATGGCCAAATGTAAAACACTAGCTCTAGCTTTACTTACCTTCAAACATCATTGTCTGACTGTAGTAAAGCAAAACTGACACGTCAGAGCCATATAGAATACCATTAATACATATAAAGACATATAATAATAATTGTCTTGAATTTCTGCTACATATAGACAACCTCTCTGACTGTGATTTGATGGAATCCAACCTTTTTAAAGATGATTTTTAAGACCTTTCCTGCCTAATGAGCATTAACAACACTTCTCTATTTATACTCAGTCTTGATGTCCTCATCTATTGCCAGTTAATTTTAATTGCATAAACTTCCAGCATTGTTACACCTTTAGTTTTATTATGCCTTTATTTATTTCAATTTTGCATTGCATTGCATTTGCATTTAAGTTTGCTGCACATACCAATTTAAGAATTTGATCATGAAAAAAATGTTTCAATTGCATTTTAAGAAAGTCTCCTAACTTATATTTGTAGATTAAGATTTGTAATAAGTCATTGTAAAAACAGTTGTTAATTCGTTTAAAAAATTGCCTTTTGTTTTGGCTTAAACATCCTAGAAAATATGTTTGAATAATTTATTTTACCAACAAATATTAAGTGTAATATAAAATCTAACCAGGGCGCCACGGTGGCTTAGTGGTTAGCACGTTCTCCTTTCAGCGCTAGGGATTCCCCGTTCGAATCCAAATCTGGGTGGAGTTTCCATGTTCTTGCCGTGTCTGTGTGGGTTTCCTCCGGGTTCTCCGGTTTCCTCCCACAGTCCAAAAATATGGATCAAGTCAACTGAATTCTCCAAATTGCCCCATATAGAGTGTGTTTGTGTGCGTGTCTGTGTGAGTGTGTGCCCAGGATTGGCGCCCTGTACTGGGTGTATCTGCCCAGCGCCTGAGACATTCTCACCTGGATGGGCATGGGGAACCCCACTGCGACCCTAATAGAGATAAAGCGGAAGATGGATGGATGGATAAAATCTAACCAAAAAATTTATTACCCAATGAGTATGTTTGTAATCTTTTTAGTGGGAAACAAAACAAAAAAGTAGATTCTTTTTGCGGTTGTTAATTTGTTTTACATACATAAAAACGAATGAGAATAAAACTATCAACCACATAACTTTCATAATTTGCTGATATTGTTATGTTGTGACACCCAAAGGAAGCTGCAGGGGAAAAACAGATCAGACTACCTTGTGTGTGATTCCCAAAACACTTGTGTCTAAGCATGTTTAATAAAAAATGTTAAATGTCAGATCACTCTTTGCAGCACTTTGTTGTACCAAGTTACAAACTTGCTCCTCTAATTAATACTTGTCAATAATTAAAGCTTTTGCAAATGTTTTGAGATATATGTTTTATTATCATAAAGCTCATCAGAGTAAGGATGAAGAACTGGTATCTTTTCATACAGTCAGGTTGCATTTCTTAAAAGGGCAGACTGTGTAAGGTGACAATGATTTTCCGTACTCTTAATTTGAACTGTTATAATTAGCCAAATATATCTTGTTTAAATTTTTTGGGGCTTTTAGCCTTGGGTTTAGGTTGTTGTACTGCTTGCAACATTGAGGGTTGTGTTTTAATGTGATTATGTACAGGAAGACTAGTCTTGAGAAAAGTAATTACATTCATTTATAAATAACAAATATTTCACATATTCCATTAATACTAATTTATCTAAAGATCTGTAGCATTTTCCTTTCCAAGCCTCCCATTAATTAAATTTAAAGTTGCAGTGATTGCCACTGTTTACTCATCAGGTATACTGTTAATGATGGAAAACTAACCAAAGACATTTTATGGATGAGATTAATAAACCACATCTCAGTTGTATCTAGGACTTAATTAAACTTTTGTCCTTTTTAGACTTATAAAGATAACAACAATAGCATAGTTTGTGTTTCTTAAAAAGAATGGCTTTTGCCTGCTAATTCATTAATATTTTTAATAACATAATTCACAATAAAGTTCTATTTAAGATAGAAAACAGAAAAAACACATATTTTAATCACACAATGTGAGCAACCTCAGGGAGCATTAATATAATAATAAAAAAACAAGCAAAGAAAACTATTATAGCTTATTTTTTATCAATTGTATAAGTAAAATACAGAGTTATAATAAATTTGTTTGACTAGAACAACAAACTTAAAAAAACAAAAGGCATAAATCTTCTGCACAGAAGAAATCAAGGACATAATCAAGAAAAAAAAGTGATTCTAAGAATGGTTTTGAACACATCATTAATGACTGAATGAAGTGTTGATTTTTCTGATAATGTCGCTCGTAGCAACTGTGCAAGACAGGCAAGCATTCAAATCTGTCACAGCCCTGAAACTAAATGAGAATTGCTTCTAAACCATTTCAGCTCTATGTTCATGGTCGGTTAGTGTTTGTTTGTCCCTGGTGTTTTGGTGGTAAGATAGCCAGATCCCAAATGGCAAACATAAACAGCTCGACGAATCATCCCAAGAAAGTGAGAGAGCTAAAGCATCAGACACTGATTTCATGCTGGTGGACCCATGTCAGTGAATGCTAATGCTACTCTAATCCCACCATAGCACTTCATCCTCTGCAAATAAGCTTGAAATTATAAAGAGTGCCCCAGTCTGCATATATGCAGCCAGAACAATACAAAATGTTTTTGTAAATAATAAATAAAGAATATAATGTTGTGAGAAAATCGTTTTTAGAAAGTATATGTGTAAAGATCAATCTTAATTTATTGAGATCTATTTTATTATATTCGAATGGAGGTGTTTTATTTACTAGATTTACCCCCATGTACTTGAAAGCAAAACAAAAAGTCTTATTTGGGTTTAAATAAAAACAATTCATTATCTACATTTACATTTGATAAATGCTGTTTCTATTATTGTCACGGTTTGTTTGGTCACGTGGTGTGGGTTGGGTTTTGTGTTCACGCCCCCGAAATCACGAGCACCTGGTCCCTATCACGTTCCCCTACTTATACCCCGCACTACCTGCCCTTCACCGCTAGTTTGTCTCGTGCCACGCCTTTGCCAAGCCCCGACACTACGAGCCCCGTCTCTGCCCTGTTACCTCGCTATTGCGCCCTGTACCTTGTCGCCCTGTTTGCTGTTCTGTGTTTTGTGTGCAGTTCGTCATCCTGTCATCATCACCCCGTCAAGTGCCCTTCACGCCGTCTCCCCGTCTTTGGAACCCGACCCGCTGTGACGTCATCACCTATCGCCCTGTCTGTGTCGTATTGCTGTGCACCGCGTCTCTGTTTGTAATAAACCTGCACTGTTGGAAACTCCGTCTCCAGTACCCGTTCCTCCGAGTAGCGGATCCGCCTCGCTCTGGTCCTCGGACCATAACAATTATGAGTATTTATTTCAACATGGGTAGTGGTTTGCTCGTTGGGTCCACTTGTCTGCCAGCAAATTCAACATCTTACTGCACACTGCACAATTTTGCATTTAGTGAGAAGCGCCCTGACTTTGCTGCTTTGCTTCCTTGTCGCCCGTGTACGATCAAATTAGCAACACTGCAGTGCGGGCACCACCATGTTTGCAAAACAATTAAAATACTTAAGGCATAGCATGCAAAATCCAACCAGCAGGGGAAAAAATTATGTGAGCTGATCTAAACCTAGGCTATACTCTTAAGAACAGTAACAAAAAATCACTTTAGGTTACTCTATATAGCCTATGACCTGCTTATAACTTATATTGGCAAGGAAAAGGTCAAAAATTATTATTTTTGGTGCGAACCATTTCAACTGATAAAAAAGAAGGGTGCACCAACTTTTTTGGTGTCACAAGAGATTTCAGCTGTCTGATAACTTTTGCCATGGTCTTAGACTTTAATTAGATTGTTAGAACCCTGACTTATTCACAATTGTTAAGAAATGTCAGTCAATTGCCTTGTGCAGTGAGGAAAAGGGCAGAGCAGGGGAAAGTTTTCATTCATCACATTCTTATTTTGCTTAATAATATAACCGCGCATGGAAACATGCCACACATAATATATAGCACAATACAATAAAACACAATTTAAAACAATACTAGTTTACTGCATTCGATAGCTTGAATCTTGTTAGTTCTGAACAAACCAATAGAAATAACATTTGATATATGAAAATGTGGGTAAAAAGGTGGTATTTATTTTTTTTAAATGGAAACAAAGAGTAAAATTTTTTAACTGCCCTACCTTTTTTTTTAATCTGTAAGCGTGTACAAAGACCTACAAATTAATGCAACAGGAAATGATTTCTGCATGTGAACAAGGATAAACAACACTCAATAATCAAAATTACAACCTACTGCCAGCCATGACACTTTTTACATTTTATTTTATTTTATTTATTTTTTTTATTCATTTGTTACACCTTCCCCTTCTTAGCTATTTGGTTTTGGAACTTTGGGAATTTTTCTACAACATGACATCTGTGACTAGAGGGTATTTTGCCGTAGCCACAATGATCACTGCACTTGTATTATTTGTAATATTCATTAGTGATTTGTTCCACTTTTGGATGCATTTAAGGCCAATTATCAGTCCTATTGTTGAATTTTTCAAAGATTAC
>JAFMOD010000321.1:321042-344542 GCA_019802435.1 Corydoras maculifer
GGGGGTTCCCCATGCGGAGAACGTTTGGGGCACTGGGCAGATACACCCAGGACAGGGCGCCAATCTATCGCTGGGCATACGCTCAATTTGGAGAACTCAATTGACTTGACCGTGTTTTTGGACTGTGGGAGGAAACCGGAGAACCCGGAGGAAACCCACCCGGACACGGGGAGAACATGGAAACTCCACCCAGATGGGGATTCGAACCGGGAATTCCTGGTGCTGAGAGGCGAACGTGCTAACCGCTAACCCAGCGTGCCGCCCCTCTTTAATTATCTTTTAATAAATTAAGAGAATGAAGATTATATTGCCATGGACCATGGTCGACCTTTTCTGTTATTCTTAAACTATTATTTGTTACAGGGCACAATATGCTGGTAAAATATGTGGGCTTGCATGAGACAGAATCACAAATAAAATATTTAAAAAATAATGGAAACTTGCACATATTAAATACTGCACACTGGTCTAATAAAATCTTAGCTGCACAAGTGATCCCTACAAACAGAAACATATATAGGGTGGCATGCTGTTCTTACAACAGTGCAAGCGAAATGGCAGTGCATACACTACAGGAAATGAATGAATAAAAGTAACAAAAGACCAAAATGGTGCATACTGAATTGGACTAAGCAGCTGCTTTAACTACAATAAGACACTTATATACAGAGCCATCTAGAGGGACTGTTATTTCATTAGTACCCTAGGGTAACTAGCACAGGAGGCTCCCCCGGGCCTGGATTTTTAGGCCACCAAGGATGCAGCGCACTGCTTGCCTGCCCAGTCCACAGATGCATGACAGCCAGCATGGTCAAGGAAGAAAAAAAAAAAAAAAAGGTGCTAAGCTCATATAAATAGGTAACCAGCTGCCAATTCAAAATTGTGATGTGCAACATACAGGTAGGGGGAGCATTGTAATGACAGAAGCGCTCTTCGGAATTAACAAAACACAAAATATTGCGATTACAGGTGCATCTAAGCCATTGGTATCAGTGCTGCGCACACCACTAAATGCGGCCTGCATGGCTAGACATAAAAAAGTCTCTAGCCACGTTATATTATTAAGCATTTTTTTGGTTCATTTGGACTTTTCTCTGGCACAAAATCAGTGATGATTTTTCTGCACTGTAATTGCAGAGCAGACACACTCACAAACACATTCACACATATGTGGCAATCGGTAATTTACAGACCAGCATGTTTTTGGATGGTGGGAGAAAAGCAAAACTTCCAAAGGGTGCCTACCCAAACATACAGTATACATACAAATTAGCAAATAGGTATGTGTTTTGCTCTGGAATCTAACCCAGGACCAACATGCTAGTCAATGCTATGTTAGCTGATTAAATGATAACTGAGACAGTAAAATAAAAATCTATCTTTTTAAAAACAATATAATTCAACAAATAAAGAAACAAAAACTATTGGTAATAGATAAACAGTGAATATTAAATTGAAGGTGTACGGAGCCCCTAAAGGGACATAAGCAAAAAAAAAAATTCCGAAAGGAACATGAGTAAAAAAATGTATTTATTTTTTTTACTTATGTCGTGCGCACGACTTACTAAGTGGTGCGTGACAACTTAATATCTCGTGCGCACGAGTTAGTAAGTTGTGATATTATGTGAATCATAATCTGACAATAAACAGACATGACGCGCTGTTACAACGATAGCGTTTACAATGGGACATGCGCTCTCCGACACTGTGGCTGTTTGACAGATCCACAGATAAATAAAGAACATAAATATAAATAAATGTTCCTTTCTAGGAATCTTTCTAGGAACGTAACTCCGGAACGCCGTATAGTGCTGAGTTCCACCGAAACTCATTTGCATCTTCTCCCCGTTGCTTGGGAATTTCATTTTACCCCCAAAACAGTTAAGCATTGGAGTTAAACGTGGCGATGTTACAGTTTGATTTAATTGAATAACTGTATTTTAATTTTTTAGCCTTTAATCATGCGCTTTATTGGGCCAACTTTAGAGATCTAACACAAAAATAATGTATTATTTTGAAGGACAGGCTGCTGTATTTGATGAGATGAAGTGCACATGTCTAGGATGAGATGAACGTAACCAGTGTTCTTCCCGTATGGAAAAACGGATGCTTTCTAAGAATCTTCAGGGAATCAATTGATTCACATTTCCGTTTTGGTTTGAATGTAAAACCTTCACAATGCGATACATAGTCACATGTACACATAGGCATGCGTGATTCTTAGAAAACATCAGTTTTTCCATACGTGTAGCTGCGGAAGAACATTGGTTACGTTCATCTCATCCTAGACATGTACACTTCATCTCATCGGATACAGCGGCCTGTCTTTCAAAATAAGACATTATTATAAGACATGTGAAATCCAGTCGTGTTATCGCCACGTTTAACTCCATTGTTTTACTGTTTTGGGGGGTAAAATGAAATTCCCAAGCAACAAGCAACGGGGAGAACATGCAAACAAGTTTCGGTGGAACTCAGCACTATACGGCGTTCCGGAGTTACATTCCTAGAAAAATTCCTAGAAAGAAACGTTTATTTATATTCATGTTCTTTATTTATCTGTGGATCTGTCAAACAGCCATGGTGTCGGAGAGCGCATGTCCCAGTGTAAATGCTATTGTTGTAACAGTGCGTCATGTCTGTTTATTGTCAGATTATGATTCACATATTATCTCGTGCGCAGCACTTAAAAACTTAAAAACATGAGCAAAATATATTTTTTTTAACTTAGTAAGTCATAAGTAACACTTAGTAAGTCGTGCGCATGACTTACTAAGTGTTACTTATGATTTACTAAGTAAAAAAAAAATTAGCCCTTTAGGGGCTCCGTAAAGGTGCTTGCCCATATTGACATGATTTTCTTTGCATTTCTGTGTTACTAATACCATTATTGAGTAAGTGCACAGTTATGTATTAGAAATGGCTCAGTAACCTAAATGAATTGATGTTTCAACATTCGACACGAGAAAAGGCAAGGTATATAACATAAATATAATATATTACACATATACATATACACATACACATATAATATAAACACAGAGATGAATGAATTAATCGATTAATAGGACAGAAACAGGCAGAATACGGACACACAGGGAAGCAGAATTCAGGAGGGGCAATGAGATGGAACCTTGAAATCCAAAAACTTTTTTATTATTTTATTATTATTTTAATACAATATGATGATGTTTGAAAATAAGTTTTTGCAAGTACATTTTTAGTCTTTTAAAATAAGTACAAAACTAAACAACTTTTTACTTTTACAGGACTGGCAGGAATTACAGGAATGATAACAGTTAAATAATTAGAGACCAGTTCTCTAATTATTTTAATTATTATGTTATATGCTATTATATTATTATATATTGCATATGTATTCGCTTTTGTGTGTGTGTGTGTGTGTGTGTGTGTGTGTGTGTGTGTGTGTGTGTGTGTGTTCACTGCTTTTACATGCTGTTGAAAAATCTGTGCCATAACCTTTTTGATCTGGGTGGGATAATGTTGAAAGAGCAAGTTTCACTAGCCACTCAATTTTAGCATCAGCTTGAAATGAGTCTTGCTACATCAAACCTTCACTTCCACCTACAGTTTTTCACACATCTTTCTTCTGATGCATGTTTTCATGTTGAAATGTCTAGCACTGCAGAAATGGGATGAAGCCTTACTGATTTTTTCTGCCAAACATTTGAACTGATCTGCCCTTTAGTGAATAAATCTCTTTAAGTTAATCTCAAAGATCTTTAAGCTTTAAGTCAATTGTAGGCATTGCATACATCAAAAAAGCATTTGCACATTTACTTTTTCAAACAGCAAGTAAAAAATTATATTATTACCACAGGACATCTAAAGAGTTTGCTGTAACATTTTTTTCTATAATTAAAATAATATATATATTGTCAAAGAAACCAAAAAGGGTATTAATAAAATAATATTAAAAAAAAAAGGTTAGCTAATTCATGTGCTGTCTTTTGAGTTAGGTTGGGAGACTTAGGAAACTGAATAATTGGAGTGGAAAAACAATATGAGTGGCACCAACACTGTTTGCTTGTGTGTGATTACAACGATACTAGCCATTCAACAATTTCCTGCTGACAACATGATGGATTACATGGACATCCAGCGGGTAAGCCACACCCATGAACTGTCACGGTTTATTTTGGTCACGTGGTGTGGGTTGGGTTATGTATTCACGCCCCGTAATCACGAGCACCTGGGTCTCATCACGTTTGTCTATTTATACCCTGCACTACCTGTCTCTCACCGCCAGTTTGTCTTGTGCCACGCCTGTGCTAAGCCCTGACACTACTAGCTCCCGTTCCTGCCTTGTTTACCTCGCCTAGTTCCTTGCGCCTTGTCGTTCTGTCTCTCTGTGTGTTCTTTGTGTGCAGTTCGTCATCCTGCCTACGCCCCATCAAGCTTCCCTTCATGCTGTCTCCTGGAATTGGAACACTGTGTATTCCCCACTGTGTTCAATAAACCTGCTTCTGTTTGTACCTCTGTCTCCAGCACCCGTCTTTCCGAGTAGCGAATCCACCTCGCTCGGTCCCAGACCGTAACATTACAAACTGGCCGAAATGGATTCCTCGGAGCAACGCGGCACCGGAGCGGAGCCGGCACAACCACCACCGGCCGGACCTCAGCCCGATCCACGCCTGGATCTGTTGTACAGCCGTCAGGAGGGATTGGCGGACCTGGTAAGCGAGCTGGCGTTACAGCTATGGACCGCACTCGCTTCATTGCCTGCAGCCACCGCATCGACGGCTTCCCCGATCAACCAGGTACCGAACCCGCCGCCCACGGTCGCTACACGCCCCGACGGCGCCGCCGTTCTCCCCGATGCTTATGATGGCGACCTTCAGCGCTGCCGCGGCTTTCTATTTCAGTGTGAGCTGTACTTCAGTATCCGCCCTACGTGCTTCCCCACCGACGCGCATAAGATTGCCTTCGTCATTGGACTTCTACGTGGCCGCGCGCTAAGCTGGGCCGAGGCTGCGCAAGGGCTTATCTCTCCGCTGGGCACCACGTATGCGGCCTTCATGCACAGGTTCCATGCGGTGTTCGACCGGCCGGACTACACCGACGACGTCGACTCTCGGCTCCTCTTGGCATGCCAGGGAGCCCGTCCTGTAGCGGAGTTCGTGGTAGAATTCCAGACGTTCGCCGCGGAGTCGGGATGGTGTGAGCGCTCCCTCCGCGGCATCTTCCGCCACGCGCTGAACTCCCAGATACGGGACGAGCTCGCAACCTGGGACCGACCCGAGACGTTCCAGGACCTGATTAATCTCGCCATACGCATTGACGGGAGAATCAATGAGCGACGCAGAGCGCGCCAGACCCGTACCGCTTCCACGCCTCGGACCCCCAACGCCCGTATCCTTACCTGGGGAACCGAGTGTCACTCATCCTGCCTGCTCGCCGCTGTTCCCCCCAGCCACGCACCTGCCCGGAACAGCGCCAACACAGTGGACCTCTCCTCAGTTCCCAGCGAGTACCACGACCTGGGGGAGGTCTTTAGCAAAGACAAGGCCTGCCAGCTACCGCCTCATAGGGCTTACGACTGCGCCATTGACCTTCTGCCCGGGGCTCCGCTTCCCTCCAGCCGGATCTACCCCCTGTCTCGTCCTGAGAAAGAGGCCATGGAGAAGTACGTGTCAGTGTCTCGCCACCGGCCAGATAAGACCCTCGACCTCCCCCGTAGGAGCCGGGTTTTTCTTTGTATCCAAGAAGGACGGCTCCCTACGTCCCTGCATCGACTACAGGGGGCTAAACACCATCACTGTCCCCTACAAATAACATCTGCCATTAACATCTTCCGTATTTGAGTCTTTGCAGGGAGCAACCGTCTTCACCAAGCTGGACCTGCGGAACGCCTACCACCTGGTCGGCATAAGGGAGGGCGATGAATGGAAGACGGCTTTCAATACCCCCAGTGGCCACTACGAGTACTGCGTGGTCCCCTTCGGCCTCAAGAACGCCCCGGCCGTGTTCCAGTCTTTGGTGAATGACGTGTTGCGGGACTTCCTGGACAGATTTTTACATGTCTACCTGGATGACATCTTGATCTATTCTAGGTCCACCAGCGAACACATCCGGCACTTACGACTGGTACTAAACCGACTGCTACAGAACCAGCTGTACGCCAAAGCGGAGAAGTGCAGCTTTCACCAGGAATCCGTATCCTTTTTGGGTTTTATACTGTCCCCTAGGTCGGTGCGGCCGGATCCCGAAAAGGTCATGGCCATTGCCGACTGGCCCACCCCCACGTCCAGGACAGAGCTGCAGCGGTTCTTGGGGTTCGCCAATTTCTACCGGCGCTTCATCAGGAATTACAGCAGCATCACGGCACCGCTCACCGCCCTCACGTCCACCAAGGTGAGATTAGGCTGGACCAAGGAAGCTCAAGACGCCATGGACAACCTCAAGACCCGTTTCACCTCTGCCCCCATCCTTGTCCAGCCGGACCCCGCCAAACAATTTGTGGTGGAGGTTGACGCATCGGGGGCGGGAGTGGGAGCGGTCCTCTCCCAGAAGTCTGATGAGGGTCGTCTACACCCGTGCGCCTTCTTCTCCCGGAAGCTGTCTGCGGCGGAGAGGAACTATGACGTGGGGAACCGCGAGCTGCTGGCGGTTAAGCTCGCGCTGGAGGAGTGGCGTCACTGGCTGGAGGGGGCATCCCAGCCTTTTGTGGTTTGGACCGACCATAAGAACCTGGCCTACATACAGTCTGCCAAGCGCCTGAATTGCCGTCAGGCCTGGTGGGCCTTGTTTTTTGGTTGGTTCAACTTCACCCTCTCCTACAGACCCGGGACGCGGAACGCCAAGCCCGACGCTCTGTCTCGCCTCTTCCATCATGAAGGTGAGGACGCCGACCCTGATGTAATCCTCCCTCTCAGTCGTGTGGTTGCAGGTATCGCCTGGGAGGTCCGGCGAGTCATCGAGCGAGAGCTGGAGAAGGACCCGGACCCAGGGCTGGGCCCACCTGACCGGACCTTCGTGCCCACCGCCGCTCGTCCCACAGTACTCAAGTGGGGCCACGAATCCCGCTGGGCCGGCCACCCGGGTGGGGCTCGCACAGAAGAAATCATCAGGCACCGGTTCTGGGGGCCCTCCGTGGCAGCCGACGTCCGGGAGTTCGTCGCTGCCTGCACCACCTGCGCCCGAAACAAAACATCACACCAGCCCCCCGCCGGACTACTCCAACCGCTCTCCATACCTGGGCGCCCCTGGTCCCATATCGCCTTGGATTTCGTCACGGGACTGCCGGACTCCAAAGGTAAAACGGTGATTTTAACCATTATAGACCGCTTCTCCAAGTCTGTTCGACTAATTGCTCTGGCCAAGCTTCCTTCCGCTCTAGATACCGCCAGAATATGTTTTGAACAAGTCTTCTGGATCTTTGGTATCCCCTCGGACATCGTCTCGGACCGGGGACCCCAATTCATCTCCCAGGGATGGAGAGCCTTCAACAAGTTCTTCGGAACGGACGTGTCACTGACATCTGGTGGCCACCCCCAGTCCAACAGGCGATAAACACCGCGCGCTGCTCCGCCACCGGGAGGTCGCCCTTCGAAGTAGCACTGGGCTACCAACCCCCCCCTGTTCCCGGAGGACCAGTCTGAGATCCAGGTCCCGTCCGTTGCCCAGCACATCCGCCGCTGCCGCCGCACCTGGAAGAACGCCCTAATAGCACTCCGCCAAGCCCAAGCAACCACCGTCACCTCCGCCAACCGCAAACGCCACCTGGTCCCCAGTTACAAGGTGGGGCAACTCGTCTGGCTGTCCACTAAGAACATACCTCTAAGAACAGAATCCCGCAAATTGAGCCCCCGCTTCATCGGTCCCTTCCCGATCACCCGTGTCCTCAGCCCTGCAGCCGTCCGCCTCCACCTGCCCCGCTCCATGCGTATCCACCTCACCTTCCATGTCTCCCACATCAAACCCGTCGTCCACTCCCCGCTCAATTCCCCCCCCCCGCCCAGCCCCCACCCCACGCCTGATTGATGGTCAGCCCGCCTATACTGTCCACCGCCTGCTGGACTCCTGACGTCGTGGCCGAGGCATCCAGGTCCTGGTAGACTGGAAAGGTTACGGGCCCGAAGAACGCTCCTGGGTGCTTCGGGCCGCTATTCTGGACCCCTCCCTCATCGCAGAGTTCCACCGCCTCTACCCGGACAAGCCATTTAGGGCGCCGGGAGGCACCCATTGAGGGGGGGGGTAATGTCCCGGTTTGTTTTGGTCACGTGGTGTGGGTTGGGTTATGTGTTCACGCCCCTGTAATCACGAGCACCTGGGTCTCATCACGTTTGTCTATTTATACCCTGCACTACCTGTCTCTCACCGCCAGTTTGTCTTGTGCCACGCCTGTGCTAAGCCATGACACTACTAGCTCCCGTTCCTGCCTTGTTTACCTCGCCTAGTTCCTTGCGCCTTGTCGTTCTGTCTCTCTGTGTGTTCTCTGTGTGCAGTTCGTCATCCTGCCTTCGCCCCGTCAAGCCCCCTTCACGCTGTCTCCTGGAATTGGAACACGACCCACAGTGACGTCATCACCCACCGCCCCGTGTATTGCTTCGTCCTGTGTGCTGTATTCCCCACTGTGTTCAATAAACCTGCTTCTGTTTGTACCTCCGTCTCCAGCACCCGTCTCTCCGAGTAGCGAATCCGCCTCGCTCGGTCCTAGACCGTAACATAAACAAAGTTGGTGGCACTTTCAGGCAACGTAATTGTGTGCACACTCCACAGAAGAGCGTGTTATTTTGTTCCTATTTTTTCTGCTGCTATACATTAATGTCGGGTTGCTAGCACACCTGTTCTTAGGCGCACCTTAATTGAGCACAAATGTTTTCAGTCACACCTTAGTTTATACCATGTCCATTTTGTTTTCTTGTTTTTTTTTTATTTTGTAATAAAATATTCTTTTTGCTGTTAATATTGTTCTGTGTTTTCTTCTTTTTTTGTCCTGGTCCTGGAATTATTGACTCTTTTCATGGCACAACTTAGTTTCTTAAAACTCAAAGACGAATGTCCTGATATTTAACTTCAGACACTGCATGTCTGCAAGCAGCACGCTGTTATTTGCCTTATGCTGCAAATCAGGCCCAAATATACTAACATCACCATATTAATACTGTAGTGCAGTGTTGTCCATGCATAATCACAGTAGGTTTTTTGCACCACATTAAATTAAATTCAGCTTCCATAACCTATTATTTCAGACTAATATTTACTTTTTCAAAGTAACAGCAACATTAGGAAAACAAGACCATGTTGTTTTTCTAATGCTATACACAGAATTTGATTGGATTTTAATGGTGTTTTTACCATCCTGTTTATTTACCCACACTAAACACCAATATGCAGAGATTAAACCTCAAACTTAACCACACACAATACCAATATATCAGTCAAATTTTCAGCTGTAATATATTGCCAGGAAACACTGGCAATATGGCAATTCTAGGAAATAGTCCGATAACAGTAAATGTTTCTTTATCTCACAATTCCATTCACTGTGAAATGTTTTAACCTTCTGTAACAAATTGCACTGATTGTTGCAGTGGTTCTATTCTATCAGATTAAATAGCATTCATTTGAATGCCATATTGCTGTCAGTTCCAAAGTGAGATTTATTATACAATTTGAAATAGGACGTGTCTGTTTAGCCACAATACAAACTAATTTCTATTTTTGCTCCACTGCATAGCTTTGGGCTGTGTTGTAAGCTTTTCGTATATTTTACTTTAGTATATATGTATTTTGTATATATATATATATATATATATATATATATATATATATATATATATATATATATATATATATATATATATATATACACACACACACACTTTGTAAATACATGTAGGTATTTATACTTTATCTATATGACTATATAGCTTAAACAAATGTGAAGTGGTCAGCTACACAAATCATAATGCAACTTTTCATTTTACTTTAAATAAAGCTCTTTTTTTTTTAATTTTTAGGCAACAACAGCAAGATCAATGAGTGTTGTGTTTAAAAAATATATTAAAGTTAATGTTAAATTCAAATTATATATATATATATATATATATATATATATATATATATATATATATATATATATATATATATATTAAATGGTTAATTTACACCTCTGAACATGAAAACATTCTTAATCAAAGCAGCATTAAATCAAGAGCATTACAAATGTGCCCCGAATCTAATACGATACAGCCTCTTTTTTTTTTTTTTTTTTTTAGACTTTTTTTAAGACTCAAACCAAGAATAAATTAGATCTGAATAATGACTGGATTAAAACATAAGTTATCTGTGATTGTTTTACAAACTGTCTACAAGAACTAAAACAAAACTATTGTTAACACTAAGACTGTTCTATAGCTTATTCTGCATTTTATTAAAATATAAGAAATACAAGAATAATCATAAGAGCAGTGAAGAGAATTTGACCAAAATATGGAATACATCCACAAAGGTACCACTGTTGTAAGGCAAAAATCTCTTTAAGCTATATATGTTAAGAATTGTAATAAAATACTTGTTATTGTTTTGTCTTTAACAATATTAAATTAATCATAATGCTTTAGAGTATGTACCCACCCTACAACAGTAAATAAACAATACTTAGGATGGCATGTGACACTCACAACAATAACAAACATATCCATACATTGGGTAGCACCACACTTCTACCACCATGTGTTATGTACAAGGAAAGCAACTAATAATTAATAATTACAGATGCACCCCCCTGTGCGATGTGACATTAAAACCTTTACACTGAAGTGTTTCAATGAAACTGCAGCAGCACTGCTGCACTAAAACTCTCACACCACATCACTGCAGAACTGATGATAAACCACTACCCAAATTATACCTGTTCTGTGATGGAAGTACACTCTGTAATTGTAAAACTACAAAGCCAAACCTTTTACTGGTACTATTATTAAAAATTATTTTACAATACCAGACACTTTTCATCTTTTCGTTCTGAGGACTAAACCAATCTTAATTTTTTTACATGGGTGTCACAGTGGTAAAGTGGTTAGCACTTTTCCCTCACAGCAATGTCTATCTTCAAGTTTCGTTTGGGGGAAACAGAGCTTTTTTCTCTGTGGAGTCTGCATGTATCCTCCCTGTGCCAGAGTGGATTTTTTCCAGATATTCTGGTTTTCATGTATGTGAGTCTAACACCTCTTTATAGTCAATGTATGAATGAAATGTCATAATCAATAGGTGAGCATAAAGAACCGTGATGTTCTCTACTGGATTAATCTCTAATTAAAACAGACATCCAATACTCGCACCTTCCCAACCCTGCAGTGTCTTTTTACCGTTATAACTCTTTTCGGCCTCAAGGTTCTCCAAGATGTATAATATGGGGTTGATTTAGATTATCCCCCACTATGTTTCCAGGAAACCTGAAAGCGTGTTCCAATTTGTTCAGACAAACTATAGGGGACCATTTAATCCTGATGGGGAGCTTTTGTGGACACAGCTGTTTCAACCACAGACAGAAAGAAAGAAACAGATAAGAAGGACAAAATGATTTTCTAATCTCTTTAAAAAATGAGAAAGCAAGGGGAGCTTTAGATAAAGGGGGTCAAAAAAATCTGTCATAACACTCATTAAAAACTTGAAGAGCACTACAATAGACTCTGACGAGCAACGGTCTAAAGGTTTCAATGGCAATTCAAAATTAAATGCCATGATGTCTTAGTACACATGGTGCATCTTCCATCTACATAAACTGACAATGTTTCAAGGTAGATATGTCTAAAAGCTAGATCTGATTTGTAGGAAGTTTGTATTTTTCACTTGACAATAAAAACACCAGTTGAAATTGAATGTCCTCATGAGATTTTTGTTCCAAATAACGTCCTACTTTTACCCATACTAAACCCAAGAGAATAACAAC
The DNA here is from genome assembly GCA_019802435.1 of Corydoras maculifer. Classification (NCBI taxonomy): domain Eukaryota; kingdom Metazoa; phylum Chordata; class Actinopteri; order Siluriformes; family Callichthyidae; genus Corydoras; species Corydoras maculifer. The sequence goes on from JAFMOD010000321.1 coordinate 332,963, forward strand.
ATCTGTGTCAAAGCTATTCTGTGTGGCAGTGATGCTCTACAAACTGAAACTTGACAGCACATGGGACAGATTTCAGAGATTTAAAGACATTTAAATGAACGAGGGGTTTATTTTCCACGCCGTTATACGTACAGACAAATTAAAAAGAAAAAAGGTTGAGAAAAAGCATGTCAATAACATTCTGCTGCAGGTAAACTTTAATAAAGGGAAATTGCTAAACCATTTTTACTGTCTGCTATTAAATTGAACGCATATATTTTAAATTGTATGGATTAAAGATGGACAGAGAGACATTATCCATTATATGTTTTGATTGTTTGGAGGGGTGCTTCCACATCTAATTTGCCCCTCCAGCATGTTTTTTTTACAGAGCACAGCTACTGTTTCTGTGTCCTACATTGGCTGTGTTTTCAGGCAATTTATTTAAATCTGTCTGTGCCACCCACCACACATGGGCACAAGAGAAGGAGCAGCGTATTTGGTATCACAACTCCAATTTTCGTTCGACCCCGGAGCTGGTATGTCTCGCCAGACCAGTTAAAGGAAAAGCAGGTGGCAAGTCATAAGATGGAAAACCAAATGCTGGCTATTGTCGGAAGGGTCATCTGTGATGCAGGACAGGGACCCCCCCAGCGATCAATAAGCTTGTCTTTTGTATCTTTTATTTATTTTCTGTAAGGTGCAAAAACTTTCTGAGGTGAATGTCTTTGTACATGCACAGCAGTAATTGTAGCATGGTACATAATATATGGTTTGGTTTGTAGAGTTCACGTGTGCATCTGAGGTATCTTCAAGTCATATGCATGGTATGTAGGATGTGCATGAGCCCTGGGGTATTCATGTTGCTTTTATTATGTATATTTAAATAAACTTTTCAAACTATTGTTTGTCCCTTGGGGTGCTGTCTCATGTGGTTGAGTCCAGCATGTGCACATTTTTACCAGCATGCCGTGCCCTGTAACAAAACCATATGATTCAGTTTTTTGTTCTTTTCTTTTTTATACTTTTTATTTTAATAAATCTGATCACATTTGCTTTTGTGACCATTCCAAAACTGACAGACTATTTATCAGAGACAATTTTAGGGTTGACCAGCCCAATGAAAGCATACTTAAATAACACAAATGTTAGTTTTGTTTAATTATAATAGTTAGATTTCATTCTTAAAACCTAATTCCACACTATTTATTCATCCAATTTCCACACAAAGTATTTTTTGCAAATTGCAGTGGTGTTGATCTAAGTTTAACTTATGTTAGGACATGCTGTTGAATCATATTGTTAAAAGTTATTCTAATCTGAATATTTTACTTCTAGTTTTAATAACAAAGCAATTGCCTTGGTAAAAGCATTGGTAAATTGAGCAGTAAATTTCCTAAAATGTGCAGACAGTGGAGCTCTGACTGAGAAGCATTACATTAGAGTGCAGTGGACAAACTTGGGCATAATTTACACTCACCATTTCTATACGGAATAGAAGACAAAAACAATTTAAATGTGGCCTGTAAAAATTAATAGCAAATTAAATGTGTTCTGATCCTGTCCAGTAAAAAAAAAATATGTTAACTGTTCTGTTAACTCATCCATCTCCCTTAACCTGGGCACACACTCACTCACACAGACACACTGTTACACTCGCCTACCCAGAGAATAAAGCAGCTGCGCATAGGAAGCGCAGAGCCGTCGCGCTCAAACGCGCTGAAGGGAGCCAGGCACGCAGGTAACAGGGAATTGGAATTTATTTTAAAGGTGTAGCGACACCACAAAACACAGGTACGACAAGTGAACATAAACTAAACCACTAAGTGCACCGAGTACAGGGAAAGAAGGAAATAAATACAAATGAAAACCAATCACGTGCACAAAACCACCAATGAACAGAAAGAGACAATTAAACTGAATGACATTAATTAAAGTAAATTAACAAACACAGAACAGGTGCCCTAGGCACCCGTTACAGTACCCCCTGCCCTACGGTCGCGCAACGGGAGGACGCGACCAAGAAAAAAAATAAATAAATAAAATAAAAATCCCAGGGGGGAAGGGGGGGGGGGGTCCTCCGCCCTCCTCGAGCCCACTGGCTATGCAGTTCGGTGGGCGCCCTTTGCGGACGAGGTGAGGGAAGCGCCCTCTGGCAGTGCAGTTCGGTGGACGCCCTCTGCGGATGAGGCGTGGGATGTGTCCTGTGGCTTTATGTGGAGGTGGACGCCCTCGGCGGATCAGGAGGGAACCATGCCCTCTGGCTGTGCAGTTCGGTGGACACCCTCTGCGGATGTGGCGTGGGATGTGCCCTGTGGCTTTATGTCGAGGTGGACGCCCTCGGCGGGTGCGGAGTGGGCCACGCGCGCTGGCTGCGTGGCGAGGTGGGTGCCCCCGGACCTCGGGCTGGGCGGCGTGCGGCCCCCGGACCTCGGGCTGGGCGGCGTGCGGCCCCCGGACCTCGGGCTGGGCGGCGTGCGGCCCCCGGACAACGGACTGGGCGGCGAGCGGCCCCCGGACAACGGACTGGGCGGCGAGCGGCCCCCGGACAACGGACTGGGCGGCGAGCGGCCCCTGGACAACGGACTGGCCGGCGAGCGGCCCCTGGACAACGGACTGGCCGGCGAGCGCTGGGTGGACCTCGGCGGGCACGCACGCTGGGTGGACCTCGGCGGGCACGCACGCAGGGTGGACCTCGGTGGGCACGCACGCTGGGTGGACCTCGGCGGGCACGCACGCTGGGTGGACCTCCACCTCGGGATCGCCATCCTGCACACAATAGAGGTACACCCCCACCGCTACACCAAAGAACAGGACAAGCTCAGTCTCGCACTGTCCCGGATTCACCCCATTGCCGGCACACTCCTCCATATTAATGGACACAATCGGTATCTCCGGTACCGCCCCCTCGCAGTGCGATCCGGTGCGTCACGTGACTGCCCCGCAGCGCACGTGCTGAGCTCAGCGTCTTGGCTCCGCGCCGGCGGCGCGCACCGCGTCTGGATCTCACGACGGGGGGCTTTACAAACTGGACTGGACTATCAGTCCAGAACTCCTCAGAGTTCAGGAGGGTACGAATGGGCAGAATATGTCCATACAGGTATGACTCGCCCGCCTCCTCATCGGACACCTCGACCAGCTCGAGGCCCTCCTCAGCACGGAGCACTTCATACCCGTACCTCCACATGAACTCATCATCGGAGTCATAATACTCCGGTATCACAGTGTCGGAGCCGTCCTTACGGCTCCGGGACGGCGGGCTGCGCATAGCGGCGCACTCGCGTTCACGACGGAGGGCGCCGCGAGTACGAGGCTATACGCTATACGGCCCCCGCAAAGAAAAATTTTAAAATTAGCTTACCTGGGCTCTGGACTCCCCAATTGATGGCACTTCGTGATGTTACACTCGCCTACCCAGAGAATAAAGCAGCTGCGCATAGGAAGCGCAGAGCCGTCGCGCTCAAACGCACTAAAGGGAGCCAGGCACGCAGGTAACAGGGAATTGGAATTTATTTTAAAGGTGTAGCGACACCACAAAACACAGGTACGACGAGTGAACATAAACTAAACCACGAAGTGCACCGAGTACAGGGAAAGAAGGAAATAAATACAAATGAAAACCAATCACGTGCACAAAACCACCAATGAACAGAAAGAGACAATTAAACTAAATGACATTAATTAAAGTAAATTAACAAACACAGAACAGGTGCCCTAGGCACCCGTTACACACACTCTATATAGGGCAATTTTTGAGAATTCAATTGACTTGAACCATGTTTTTGGACTGTGGGAGGAAACCGGAGAACCCGGAGGAAACCCACACAGACACGGGGAGAACATGGAAACTCCACCCAGATGGGGATTCGAACCGGGAATCCCCAGTGCTGAGAGGCGAACGTGCTGACCTCTAAGCCACCGTGCTACCCGTTCTGTTAACTTTTTAATTAATTAATTAATGTTGTAATTTTTAATTTTTGCAAATGCTATAAATGTTTTTTTGCGATTTTTTTTACAGAAAAATAATACAATTAAATTGATACTACAGACATCATGATATAAAAAACACCCTCTGTCTATATTTAATGCCTTTTTAAATTTTAAAGTGATAAATATAGTTTAAGATCCTTAGGGTAAGTCCTAGCTCTTCTTCCACAATGCTAAATAAGGTTTAACCAGTGCTAATAAGGCCTAACTACTGTCTGATTGCCTGGTGTCTGGCACATCACCAGCACTTTGCCTGGGTTAACAAAAGAAAGCCTCTCCAGAGAAATGATGCCCTCTTTGTGTAAATTACTTCACATCCAACAACAAATAGAATCCGGGATAGTCTATAAATAGTCAAGCCTAGGGACTCTCCTCATTCAGCACACTGACCATGAGCAAATGCTGATGGCTCACATATGTAGCCAACATTGATTAGCCTGCAGTATTAGAGGGCAAGGAGTGCACGGCAGGGCGTTGAATTGGGTTATTTGACTGACGAAACATTGGATGGCTGCTTAATAGAGTAATGAAACTTCCCACAGTCCTCCCAATCAGCACAGTCATTTACTTCCCATGCCCTCCTGCTCAGTGTGTAAATGCTCCATGTTAAACGCACTGCCCCATAAACATTTTGTTTAGTGTTGTCTGTGTGTCTCACATCGTCTCCATCTGCACAGCTGTATAACCAAATCTGCCTGACATTTAAAGCATCTGTAAAATAGGGGGGGAAAAAAAACGTATCTTCAAGACTTTCTCATTTGCAGACATGATAACAACTCACAAATAGAGAATGGAATTCATTGTGGCTTATATTTATTAATTTATTCATTCATTATGTTCTGCTTAATCCTATATTAGGGTTATGGGGGTGGGTGGGTTTCCCTTATGCCCCTCCAGAGGACAATGAGAGGGGAGAACTGGATAACCAGTGCTGAAAGGCTGATGGTGCTAACCACAAAGCCACTGTACCACCTGGTTATATTTATGTACAAATTAGAATTATCTAAAATGTGTAAAACATTGTAGGCAAGATACTACACCCTGTTGCAAAAAATCCTTACATTTTATAATGATAGAACTCTATGGTTTCATACCGATTGCTCTGCATAATGTAGAGAACAGTGTGGGTGGTAGCAGCTGCAGATTTCATAATGAACTACTGGTACACAGGGTCATTATTGTGTATATTCTATTTTACAAGTGTCCTTTGAATTTTTAATAATCATTCGTCTTCTATTCGTTGGTTGATTCAAAAAGTGTTATGACAACTGCTAAATGGATAAAACTAAAAATGTCCCACCACATCACACATACATATCTTTCTGACAAAGAGGTAAGAATCGAATAAATTGCATGTTAAAGTTGGTTAAATTATGATTTAAGTCTGTTTTGCTGCTTTTTTGTGCAGGAATGGCTTGCTTTCAATGACAAAGCAACGGATTCTAAATCATAAATACATTATTAAGGAAAATCAGGATATCTGTATGCAAGTTGTATTTTAAAAGACGACAATGACAAGACGCAATGAATAAATAAAGATGAATAAAGTTAATGATTTTAAATTACCATGTCAAAGTCAATATGAAAGTACACCAAGCAAGTATAGCTTTACAAACCTGATGTGCAGCACTACCTAACAATCACCAGAAATGTTTAAGAAGTAACAGATTATTATTTTTTTTTTTATTGAAGTGTCTTAAAAAATATCACAGTGCTGGAAAATTTTAAATGTCATACATCCTGCTGCGATGCTCTATAAGCAACAGAGGAGATAAATTCTGATGCTAGTCGTAATTTTGTCATTTTTATTTGTGTTTCAGCGTGTGAGAGATATTGCACATCTAGGGGAAAACATTTAGTGCACAGACACACCCAAGACAGGATGCCGATCAATTGCAGAGCATACACTTACTCTCACAGACACAATAAAAGGGCAATTTATTAAGGGGCAATGTAAATCAGCCAATTCACCTTGAATCCATGTTTTTTGACTCTGGGAGGAACCAGAAAACCCGGCATAACCCCACACGGAACATGGAAGCTTCACCCAGATCGGGAAAGATCGATACTGATCACTGAGAGGCAAATCTGCTAACTGCTATGCCACAGTGGCACACTTTATAGAAGTAGCATGTCAAATTGTTTTCAGAAGCCCCTGTTGATATTAAACTTTGCTAACAATACTAAGCAAAAAATATGATGTCTAATTTTTCAGATTCAGCTGGTTAAATGGCGATAAAAATCTCTGTAGTAAAAAATGTACTCTTGCTTATTTCTTTTCAAACGTTCTTTGGATAACAATATTGTTGTTATTTTATAATTCCATAACATTTTTGTCACTGGTTATATTTTCCCTGCTAAGGAGAAAGACTTTTTACAGACTGTACTTAGTGTCTTAGCAAGGAGCTACTGCTGGTGGAGAGCTAGCTAATGTAAAATTAAGGCTTGAAAACTGCATAAGGCTGAATGCTTTACATTGCTAAAGGCACGCTGTTTTGTCACGCCGTTTCAGCAAATCAGCTATTCACTTGCAATAGATTACACATCACCTTCCAACAGTAAAAAAAAAAAAAAAAAAAAAAAACATATATTAAAAAAATTTTAATAGTTAATAGCAAAACTTAATTTGGCCAAAAATCCTCACTCCATTGAGACATTTAATTAAGGGAAGACTAATGTGCAACTTTAAGGTGCTTGTACACTCACCAGCCATTTTATTAAGTACACCTCGTTTGTACTACACTCACTTTTATCAGTTACACTACCATATGGATGCACTTTGTAGTTCAACAATTATTAAGATTATAAACAATTATAAACAATTATTATAAACAATTATACATCTTTATCTACATACTTTGAAAGTCTGCTTTAGTATGTTCTTCGATAATAGGGATCCCCACAGAGCAGGTATTATTAGGGTGGTGGATGATGGTCAGACAACAGTATGTTTTAATTGGTGTATTGTTCTCTGTCCAGCAGCACTTTTTGTTTTAAATATTTTTTTAATTTTAATTCAAATATTAATAAATGGCTGGTGCAAAGTCGGTTAATGTCAGGGCAGCAACCAACCAAAGAGTATGAACTGGTATTTTTTTCAGGGAGGAAGAAGTAACACACTCTATTGAGTGCTTGGGATTCACGTTTGAATTCTTGGTATACCCAATTTTGTTTTGGCCTCCACAAATAACATTTAAAATAACTATTTAAAGTAAAGCCGTTGTAATTTTGCAAAAGCATCTGTTATCTGGAAATATTTATTGACAAGTACTTGTAAGACTAGCAGGGCAGAAAATTGTGGTATTCACATAAGTAAATACATGTTAATTTTCAGATTTGTACTCTGTTTTTAAGTGACCTTAAGTGATTTGATTCATTTAAAAATATATTTTTTAAAGAATCACCTTACTCAGAAATTTGGTTTCTTTCACCTGCTTTTCGTCAGATGTGAACTATTATCATAAAAGGGCCTGTGAGCAGTTTTACTTTGAAATATTGGACAAAAGTCTTTCAGCATGCTGTGAGTACATGCTTACAACACTGTCTCTGATGATGTCTGCCTATTACATTTTTTTCTAGTTTTATTTTATATTCTTTTCCTGTATTATAAGTGTTTTCTCGTTAACGTTTCAGGTAAATAAAATGTTGTGGCCAAACCAGATCATATATATACACACACATACATACTCTGATGTCATTCATCCCACAGCTCAAATGCATTAAAAGATAATGAAAATGAAAGTAATCAGTGCACACAGATGGGTCTTTAATTTGTTCTTTGTGAATGCACCCCCCCATGAACCACATTAACTCTTCATCCTCCTGGCTGTCAGACCTCAGCCTCAGGGGCACTATGTACACATGGACAGTGGTCCCTCAGCACATTTACACAACAGCAAAGTCAGCATCATGCGACATCAGTTTTAATAAAAAAGACACTATGTTTTATTTTACCTTTAATGTATTTAGTGTACAGGTGCATCCTATATTAGGCAGAGTTGGATTGTTATAAGAGTGGCATACAGTACAACCTGAGGTATGTTTTTTGTTGAGGAGAATTATTGTACAAATGGTATGTGCCCCTAAGTATTTTTATATTGCTTTAAATTTAAATTATTTGATTTAGTTTTCCGTGGTATTTTATCACAAATGGTTGTAGTGTCCAAATATGATGCCGCCTAAGACAAGAACATCCATCCATCCATCATCTTCCGATTAATCCTCTACTAGGGTTCCCCATGCCCATTCAGGGGAGAACGTTTCGGGCACTGGGTACACACTCACTCACACAGACACACTCACTCACACTCCATATGGGGTAATTTGGAGAATTTAATTGGACTTCATACATGTTTTTTGGACTGTGGTGGAGGAAACCTGAGAACATGGAAACTCCACCCAGATTGGGATTCGAACCAGGAATCCCTAGCACTGAAATACGAATGTGCTAACCACTAAGCCACCGTGCTACCAAGACAAGAACATACTAAATAGAAATGTATGATTAAATAAACTAATGCAAAATAAGAGTAAACACATTCATTGTAAAAAAAAATTATCTATTTCTGAAAAAAAAGTCATTTTTTGATTGTTACAGTAGTATTAACTAAATCGCTAAAACTGTCTTATATGGTGGGCCACATAAAGAACATCTTTGTTTATCATCAGTGGCTGCCATTGTCACAACCTGAATTTTGTTACTTGATGGCAAGGATGTGATTCTGTACTAGCTTGTGAATGGGAGATGGACTTAAGAAACCAGAACCAGTAGGCATGTACATCTGAAAAAGCAACCTATGTTAGTCTTTGTGGCAGGTGTTGTAAGGAACAAAGGAGACCTGCAATAGGTGGCTGAAACACCTGTTGTGGCTGTGTGGTACAATTAAAAAAAATAATAATAATGTTTTTTTATGTTGGAGGTAAAGCCAACTTTGAGTTAATTCTATGCCTTTGTCTTCATTTCCCTGAAACTTTTCTAATGTGTGGAAAACTGTGCAAGTTGGATCCGTTGCCATGATAACCTCTGCAGTGAGCCTCATCTAAGCCCTCCAAGACATGCTTGCAAGACTCCCAAACCCTGCTACCATTACTCACAGAACTGCAATATCGCTTCCAAGTCCTGTTTCCAAGTGCAGGTAGAAGATTGTCAGGTGCTCTGAGGTCTGGTCTAGACAGTGGGAACTCCATCTCCCAACCAGACAGCTACTTCCCACAGACCGTCTCACCTATCGGCTGATTTTAAGAATGAATTGCCAGGTTTTCCTCTCTATTGGCAGGAATAAATGTCCTGCCTTAGTAAAATGTGACGTAAGATAAATACACTGGCTTAGGGCTGGCTCTCAGTCCATATATGTCAGCTTTGTGTCATAAAGACATGGGGATAGCAACCTACACTACTTTCCTCTCAGACACATCCCTTATAGGGATTTCCAGCTGGACCGAATGAGAGATGAGACTCTCCGGCATGCTGATAGTCAAGTAACAGTGATTGGTGGTCAAAGACTGCTGAATGGCACTGCACTTATTCACCTGTAATTTTCCATTATAAAATCACTACTTAACTATTGACCAACTTTTATTGCTGTGATTCATGCAGATGTTTGCTGGTGTACACAATGTTGCAAATTTTATATCAACACATCTAATTTACCAACTTACAGAGCTTCATGATTTGAGATTCCTTTTAAAATATTTACATATATAAGAATTCACTTCATATTTTTGCTCACAGGAATTGTGCATCTGATTGTCTTCTAATTTTCTTACTTATTATATACTGTACACACGCACACACAAACACATATACATATATATATATATATATATATATATATATATATATATATATATATATATATATATATATATATATATATATATATATTCATTCATTATCTCCCGCTTATCCTCTATTAGATTCGCGGTGGGGTTCCCCATGCCCATCCAGGGGAGAACGTCTCGGGCGCTGGGCAGATAGACCCAGGACAGGGCGCCAATCCATCGCTGAGCACACACTCACTCACACAGACACACTCTAAACGGGGCAATTTTGAGAATTCAATTGACTTGATCCATTTTTTTGGACTGTGGGAGGAAACTGGAGAACCCGGAGGAAACCCACGCAGACACGGGGAGAACATGGAAACTCCACCCAGATGGGGATTCGAACCGGGAATCCCTAGCGCTGAGAGGCGAACGTGCTAACCACTAAGCCACCGTGCCGCCTAATATATATATATATATATTCAAGACTTTTTCTGATATTTCTACCTGTAACTGTCAATTTCATGTTTATCTTTTAATTAATGACATTTTCATGGATACATACTTAACATGTCAAGTGCGTTTATCCTTTATCCTTATTCATGTCTTTTTCTTTAGTTTCTTTTCTCTGTTTCTCAAATAAGTAGTATTGATTTTTTTATGGCTCAGTTCCAGTTATGTTTGTGTAGCCTTCCTCCTCCATATGATCCATGAGTTTGTTTTAGCTTTTATTATTTGCTTTATGCTTAGAGAATACTGTGTTTTCCTATACCATGTAGAGCTTTGTCATCTTTGTGCTGCATACTTAATTTTAGTTTATCTCAATTTTTGTGTATTTTGTACTAGGAATAGTACAATAGGAATTATTACTTCATACTATAGAGTTTTCTTTAGACACAAAAATCAGAATGCACCATTGAAAAGTGGCTGGTCCTAACTCTTACGATTACCCTATGGGAAAAGCCTTTACCCTCTATTTGGATCACATCCAATTATCATAACAAAAATTCCACTGAGAAGATCACTTGCTTGTGTCTAGTGCATCACAGATGGTGGCTGCTGACTCTATAGCTCACCCATGGCAGTGGAGAGTTTCTAAACAGATATCCTGACCAGCTAAATCAGGCAACTGACAAACATCCGAAGAATACACCATGCAATCTACAATTCCTTATACTTACCTTATTACAACTTATCATTATACTGGTTTGACACACATAAATGGTAAATGCCACTATATTTCTTTTTGTAAGTCGCTTTGGATAAAAGCGTCTGCTAAATGACTAAATGTAAATGTAAATGTAAATTTCTATTAGGGTCAAGCTTGATTTACACCTGCTACATCTAGTGATTTGCTACATCTATTGATTTGATAAGAGAAATCCAAACCTGTATAGATTTACTTGATAAAAAATGTTAAATATAAGCTAATAATAACAATGCACAGTAAAGTATTACTGTGAAGTGTGCAGTCATTAAACCATTAATTAAAAAAACGAATTTAGATCCTCTAATACTGTCCAACTATAGACCAATATCAAACCTCCCTTTTGTCTCTAAAATCCTAGAAAAAATTGTGTTTAATCAGCTGAATCGCCATCTTCTAGCTAACAACGTTCATGAAGTTTTTCAGTCAGGTTTTAGGTCTCATCATAGCACTGAGACAGCCTTAATTAAAGTCGTTAATGACTTATTAATGTCCTCTGATAATAACCAAATCTCTTTTCTTGTATTATTAGATCTTAGTGCAGCCTTTGACACTATAGACCATAACATCTTAGTTGATAGATTAGAAAACACTGTGGGCATCACAGGATCTGCACTCCAGTGGTTTAAATCCTACCTGACAGA
>JAFMOD010000321.1:421745-499821 GCA_019802435.1 Corydoras maculifer
AAAGCAGGCCTAACAAGTATTACCTGTTTAGTTAAAGAAAAAGTTTGCCTGGCTTTAACTATTTACTGGGTCCAAGTAGGTAAAGTGCAGTACTAATAAGCAGACTTTGACATTAATCCATGATCACCAAAAAAACAAACTTCTGTGAGGTGTTTGGTTAAAACACAGATTTACAGACTGAAGAACTACAGCTTCATACAAATGTAATTTAAACATATAAGTATTTTTACTAGATAACACTTTACTGTTACCAGATAGAAGCCCACATTGTTTGTTAATTTAGATACGGTCTACAAAAATACAGTAGGAATAATTACATGAATGCTAGTTTTGTTGTGTTTGTCAGTTTTGATAACTGCTCAGTGACTTTGATATGAATCACCACTGCCCTTGTAAAATATATGCATTATGTAACATTCATAATAGCCTTGAATGAAGTATTAGGTCAGTCAAACATCATACTCTCATTTTTAGGGAACCACCTAATTAAAATGTGTGTCCTTGCTGTGTCCCAAATTGGCCCAATCTGCATAAGTAATATGTACTATTGCATTACATTAACAATCCAAAAAAAAGTACTTTAGTATGCTTCTGCTAAAATGTTTCTTGCATATTATTTAATATATAGGTTTTTGAATTTTTTATTATTATTTCATTTAATTGTGGAGGTCAATGTAGTTGACAAGTTAAAGAATCTTGTACTATGTTGAAGGGAAGTGTGTAAGTATGCACACATACAATAACACAAATACATTAATATGGAAATACTCACAGAAACCTGGAGAATAACAAGGCTAAAAATGAGAACACATCCCCCACTGGTTCATAATAAAAGGCAAATTGATTAAAAGGTCCTTAAAGAGCAGAATATAAGTAAAAGCAAACTGGATTAGGTACAATGAAATGTGTACACACACAAACACAATGAAGTATCCTAAATTGCCTAATGTTTGAGTTTACAACCATTAAAGCAGTTTTATAAAGGAAAACTACTTTAAACTTTAAATGCTAGACTACAAAAATACTGAGAAAGCCTGCATTTTTCTATAAGGAAATCCCATTATTTAGACTAGACACATTTGTCTTTCCTTAAAAACGCATGGCCAAAGAATAAAATATGAAAATAAATAGTCTGCCATTCAGCTATGTGTATGTGCATTCCATGTCCTTTATATCTTGGTCCCTGAGTGTGAGGGCAGGAATATTTAAATGTACAGTGGAAGAACTGTGTATGACCTTCACTCTGGGCCTTGTATGCTGACCCTAGCCACAGTCTGCTTCATATTAATGCACAAATTATCCACTAGCATGCAGCCTTGATTTGAAAAAATTGTGTGAAGTGCCTGGGAGCCAAAACTTTACACCTCTCAAGGTCTGTGCTCCAGATGCATCGTGGGATACATGAGACCACATATTGTCTGCTGCCACTAGAAAATAACAGCACTTAAAAAACACAGCAGTAGAGAAACCGTGCCAATTAAAATGTCCACCTGCAATTTGAAGTGGCAGTGCTGCAAACATGCTGCTTTCCTAAGCAAACAAAATTGACAGATGTCTAATTGCTGGGTCGTTATATATGGGCTAGACTTCAGTGGAGTCTGAAGTGAAGCCGCTTTGTAAGAGAAATGCTTGTCATTTTTGCACCAGACAAATCACCAGCTCTGCAGAGCTACTTCAAAATAACAGCTCATGACTGTGCACTGGGAACTGAGAGTTCAGTGTTTCTATCCAGACAGATGTTTTTAGCTCATGTGTATTAATGCGAAGACACCTACACTGACAGCTGTCAATATAGTGAAACACATAGGATAACTATAAATGGTACTTCCATGTTAGTGTGCCTTTTTGTACCCACTCTCATTAGATGTTACTTCTACACATACAGAATGGGCTGCTGATAAGGAAGGCACACTGATTACACCAGGCTTAAATTGATTAGCAAATTAACCATATACATGATGCAGTGCATGGCTGCTTAAAAGTCAATTAAGATGTAAATAAGACTTGGAATTAATCGATAAATTTAATCAATGCAAATAGATTGGTGCATCATTAGTTGCAAACAACATGCAGTGTATTTTTATTTCATTAAAAAAAAGATGTGCATTTCTGATACAGCATCACACCAGGGCCAAGCAAAACTACTTGATCCAATGCTCCTCCAAAACTCATTTTGTTTTGAAGAGAGGAACATATTTTGGGAGCCGCTTTAATGTCTTTGTTAAGCCATGAGGTCAGTTGCAACAGTTTTACTCCAGTGGCTTTGCTAGATAAGAAAAAGGAAATGTCTGGCCCAGAGAATATCAGATTGTGTTTAGACGGCATGATCCACAGTCTCATCAGGCTCCAAGAGACTTACTGAGTCACACATACGCTCACACACTCACGTGCGCAACCAGGCTGTCACACCTGACATTAACATTGGCTTCCTGAGGGTGTCACCTTTGTTTTTAAAGAGTTAGACAATCCAGCAGAGCTGGCAGCCCTGACTCATTTAAACACAAGCTAGGTAAAAATATAGAAAAGCTCTGTGTAGGTGGTGTGAATTCATGCCTAGGCTAAAAGTAAAAAACAAGCAAAATCAAAAATTAATAAATCACTTATTCATAAAATACTTCAAGTGCTTATAGATCACATGATGGCAATTTTTTAATACAAAATTTAGAATACTTATTTAATAGCACTCATTGATGCCTTCAGGTTGGATCTAGCGTAGAGAGAAGAAGTTGTGAGAGAGTATTGTGTTTATTCTTTCTTGTTAATCACCATCAACTGGTTTTAATAATTCATCTCTAACTTGTTCTCATTGTTTTCTCACCTTGAGTTTCATTGTGTTTTATATATATGTTTTTGTAATGCATGTGTCTGCATACAGTAAGCGCTACCTTAAGACATTTTGTCCTATGATTTCCTATGTTCTGTATAGGGTTATTTAAGCACTTATGCTTTGTTTTGGCCTACATACTATTGAACTCTGTTCTGGGTTATATTTCTTATTGCTTTTCTTAGTCATATATATGTAATTGGCTGGTTTACCTGCTTGTAAATTTGTTTAAATGAGATCTGTGTTCTGTTTAGCTTTATTATTGCCTGCATTGTTATATTGCCCTGTTTTCAGCTTTTGCTTGTATATATTAAAATCTTATTTCATTTTCTGCCTCATCCTGATCCCTCTATTATTTTTAGCCTATCAACATGTTAGTTTCAGCTAAGTATGGCAAGTGATCTCTTTAGGTAAGTTAAGTAAGGGCAAAAACTTAAACCCTGATCCTGATGGTGGCTCTTGTGACATTGTGACTAGAGCCAAATTCTTGTGATTTCTAGAAAGGGTTCTTCTCTGCTAAAAATTCAGTGAAAAAAAACTTCATTTATTTATTTATTTATTTATTTATTATCTTCGATTAATCCTCTATTAGTCTTCTCCCTGCCTTTCCACAGAAGAGCATTTCAGGTGGACAGGGCACCAATCTATCGCTAGACACACATTCACTCACACAGACACACAATATATGAGGTAATTTGGTGCTTTCACTTTACATTGAATCCATGTTTTTGGACTGTGGAAGGAAACCAGAGAACCCGGAGGAAACCCACATGAATACATGGAGAATATGGAAACTCCACCCAGGGATTTGAACCTGGATCACCAGCACTGAGAGGCAAACATGCTAATTAACAAGCCACTGTGCCGCCCCATACAAATAAGAAAGTGGTTTAAATTAGATTAATATGGTTAGGTGTTTTTGTTTTTGTTAGTTTATACATTAATCTGGGCGGCACGGTGGCTTAGTGGTTAGCACGTTCACCTCTCAGCGCTAGGGATTCCCGGTTCGAATCCTCATCTGGGTGGAGTTTCCATGTTCTCCCCGTGTCTGCGTGGGTTTCCTCCGGGTTCTCCGGTTTCCTCCCACAGTCCAAAAACATGGATCAAGTTAATTGAATTCTCAAAATTGCCCCGTTTAGAGTGTGTCTGTGTGAGTAAGTGTGTGCCCAGCGATGGATTGGCGCCCTGTCCTGGGCCTGTCTGCCCGGCGCCCGGGACGTTCTCCCCTGGATGGGCATGGGGACCCCCACCGCGACCCTAATAGAGGATAAGCGGGAGATAATGAATGAATGAATATACATTAATCTTGTATCACTTAAAGCTTCAACTTCTGATTTGTTTTTGTTAATCCTATAATCAGAGAGATGCCAACACAAACCACATATATGGAAATATGAGTTTGAACTAAGTTAATAAATCATTTGAAAAATCAGTTTGTATAAACAATTATATCAAAAATGTATACAAAGTCAAATAAGTCACTAAATATGCTCAATAAGCCAATTATTTAACCTCCTGTCTGTCCTATCCGTGTATGTGTTTTTGACTGAAAATGTAATGATTAAGGTTTTGTTGGGCTTACACAGTGAATGAAGAGGTTCATAAAATACATTTTGAAAACCTTTGTGATGTGCTAAAAATGAGTTTACACTGTGGTTTGATTTTACCATTACAAACATATTATTTCAGCCAAAGTATAGTGCAACACTGACATATTAAATTGCATAACTTTGTTGAAACACTGTAACAATGATTTCAAATTAAGTTTATTTCATGCCATAATCAAAGGTAAAAAACTGCAGTGTATAGTCCTTTTTAATGCAGTGAATACATTGTAATATGATTTAAACTGTTTTACTGTTGTAAGGGGCTTGCAGGTGTGTACACATCTGATGTCAATCTTTGATCCAGCTCTGACCACACTGATGCTTGACAGTGTGTCTGCAGTGCTTCTCGCTGCCACCACCACATGTGGTTACAGGCAGGCAGTGGCAAATCGATACAGGGCGTTTCATACTAAAAAGATGTGTGGTGCACTCTGTACAGCGGGAAAGGTGCAAAGTATATTGTTAATGCTTGCTGGACATAGACTGCATGAATATAACTTGGCAGAAAAAAAAATTCTGCACAGATGTTTCTGATGAATGCCTCCAACAGGTAGTAGTGTGTCAGTGCAATTTTTACACTGCATTAGGTCATTTTGCAGATAATTTTAGCCAAAGTGACTTACAAGTGGCTTACTATGATGGGGCAGTCATAGGCTTGTGGTTAAGGAACCAGCCTTGTGACCTGAAGGTCCTCGGTTTGATTCCCGATCCCACCAAGTACCATGGCTGAAGTGTCCTTGGGCAAGGCATCAAGGCTGCCCACCGCTTCCGGGCACATGTGCTCACTTCACCAGTGTGTGTGTACATATGTGTGTGTTTCAATTCACAGATGGGTTAAATGTGGAAAACAAAATCCTCTGTGTGTATGCACAGTAGGCAAAATAAATCACTTTATCATTTTATCTTTACTTGTATCTGGTAAATTGATGGTTAGTGTCACAGTATAGGGTTAGCCATAACAAAGCACCCCTAGAATAATGAGGGTTAAAAGTCTTGCTTAAAGGTCCACACATAAGTAACAGCAGTGAATTCAGGATTTGAATCCCAATGATCAGATTGATAGCTCAACACTCTAACCGATGAGCTAGCACACCCAAGGGCATGCATACTGTAATATGGTTTTGGGTACAGAGGTCTCATGTCTTACAAGTGTCTCTGTGTGGTGTAGCAGTAATTGCACATGCCCTGAGGTATTTTATTCATCTTTTTTGTAGTGTTTTGTCTTAAGTCCATAGACCCCCAGAGCTTTCCATCATGTGACATTTCGTAAGTTTTATCTAATTTTGCAAATTATAGCTTTCTCTCCCAAAAACAGCAATGGAGTGGGTTGATTCACTACATTTGCACACATTCTCCTAGCACAGCATTTACAGAGTGTGTAACTATAGAATTACGATTTAGTTTAGTCATTTAAATGGATAATGTAATCACACACTGGCAGATATGTAAATTGATTTATTGGTTTGACTCTCAAATTATATTATATATTATATACACACCTTTCATAGTAATTGTGAAGAGATATAGATCTGCCCATATAAATCTTAACTCCTATAATTAAGTGAACGTTTATATGTCTTCAATTTCCCTGAAGAACTGTAACACAGTGTCTTGCACTCAGCTTTCCTGCACAAAAGAATATTGTACAAAACCTGAACGCCTTTCATTTTCAAGCTAAAATAGAGAGAGAAAGGCCAGAAAACAGCTGAGCTGAACTGGGGGTGGTGAAAGCAGATTTTCTGCTCCACAGCCTGGTCTTAAAGTCAGCTAAGCTGTTGATTGGAGAGCTGTAGGAGAGGGCTGTAATGATCCTCCTGAATGTGAGACGAGATGCACTTGAAAGGGGTATTAGATACACACCTTTAGACTCACCATTACTGTAAGCAGCTGTGCTGCTTCAGGGCATCCTCTTTATTTATGGCGATGTGGTAGATTGGTAAAAACATGCACTTTTATTTCAAAGGTCGGATTACAGACTCAGTGGAATGAGGTACCAGCAAATCAAGTCTTTTCGCACCTTTCTATGCTGCAGAATTGAATCAGCCACAGCCTACGCTCATTTGTAGCAAAGCTGTTTTTTTATTTTTTTTTTAAACTAAACTACATGATTAAACTACACTATGCAAGTATAATTCTTTCTAATTTGAATATTCTAGACTCTGAAATACCACTATTTAGCAATACACCCGTGGAATAAATTTTACACCCGTGGAATGATCTCCTGGTAATGTATACCCCTATAGGCTCAAGTTGTGTCAAATTAATTAACGTAACGGAGTTCCCTGCTTGGAAATTTTAGAGGGGACAGAAATAAAAATCTAAAGAAACAAAACAAACATTTGGTCTGATATCCAATTTATATTAATAAATGTACTTAAAAGGTGGATTTCACTTTGAGGTCAAACCTAAAAAGAATTGACACTAAGAGTACAAGGAGAGAAGACTTTGTTTTCAATCCAATCAAAGACTATGTAAAATTATTTATTTGACAACGATGACATCATGAGACTTAGGGGTATTTTTAAAGCCTGTTACACCAACTGTATGTCTCTGTGATGCCAGTGTTTTACACAACCCGTGACACATTTTAAATGAGAAAGTACATAATCCTTTCTGGCTGAATGCATGGCCTTGGTTATAACTGGGTGCCGTTTATCCAGGTTATAAAGGTATTAAATAAGTGGTTATTTGTTAAGAGGTCCCAGACCAGTGCTTTGAATGGCTGGAAAATATAACATGAAAACAAAAGCTGAATGAAAGTCAAGAATGATCATAGAACCAGTTGTCATGTAAAATACCTCTCTGTATCAAGGCTCGTTGTAGGTATCCAGAATACATTGTGCTTTAGATCATCTACAAATTAAACTTCTAATGGCCATCTGTTTTATAAATGTTTTATAAAGAACTCACAGCCAAAAATTTTATGGCTGGAACTTTGAATAGAATGCCCCCAACTATATCAGAAAACCAAATAGGAAAACCTATGCACGGTCCTTTAAAAATGAGCTGTAACTAATATTTCAACTGTTTAATTGTATTTATTATTCATTTTATTTTATTATTTACCTATCTATCTTTTCTGGGATGAAAAAACACAACCAACAGATGGTGATGGACCATGCTGTGCAGTTTACAGTATGTCTCAGCTCAATAAAAGCAAAAACAAAAATGCTGAATCAAGGCTGTATACTGAATATGTGAGAAGGGCAACACGCAGAATGCAGACACTTCTCTAGAGTTTGCAAATCAATTTGCTTTGAACCTATATACAATGAGCACTGGAAACATAATTAAAGTCAGGTGTGGTGCATCCGCACCCATTCGCAAGCAGGTGTGCTACATTTTTTTGTTACAGTATTCACTGATGGTAAAATAAAACAGCTTTCAGGTAACACTTTACATTATGTGTTGAGTAACTATCATAAGTTAATCCAATAGTCAACATGAACAAGAAATAGATACATTAAAATAGTTAAACAATACTGAGTAAACATGTACAAATATTTACAATCCACTGGCATAAAAACGTGTGTTATCAGATTTGATTTCCCATACTTAGTTTGAGGCCTAACACACTTTAGTTTTAATGCGGTCAGGATAGGATGATTGGATAAAAACTGTCATTGTATTACTTCATGTCTTGCTCATGATAACATATATCCATCCATTATCTTTCGCTTTATCCTTTACTAGGGTCGCGGTGGGGTTCCCCATGCCCATCCAGGGGAGAATGTTTCAGGTGCTGGGCAGATACACCCAGGACAGATCGTCAATCTATCGTTGGGCACACACTCACACAGACAAACACACACTATACGGGGCAATTTTTGGAGAATCCAACTGACCTTGATCCGTGTTTTTGGACTGTGGAAGGAAACCAGAGAACCCAGAAGAAACCTACACAGACATGGGGAGAACATGGAAACTCCAGGCAGATTGGGATTCGAACCGGGAATTCTTAGCTCTGAGAGGCGAACGTGCTACCCACTAAGACATCGTGCCGCCCTGGTAACATATAGTCTATTGTAATTTAGTGTTACCAGCCTTCTTTGTTAAATAGTGATCTATTTGACAATTTAAAAGGTAAAAAGAATATGCCATGCACATATAATAGTTTGCCTTAAGCAGAACAAGAATACTGAATATTTGACATTGTTATAGTAAGAATTCATGATCAAAAGCAGTGCATCTATCTCTGCCTGACACATGTATGTCATCTGACATCTGTGAAGGAATATCATGACCTATATATGGATTACAGCCTGCAGTGATGGCAGCTCTCTGAAGGCAGACCAACATTCCGGACAAGGGTCTATACAGCTGGCACCCACGTGCGGTCACACACACACAAAACCCTCAGTGCACAAGCTCAAGCTGGTGAGAACAGATACTGGTGAAAGAGGGAGAAAGACACAGGCTCTGCAGCAGTCCCATTTGCATTACATGTCCAATCGCCACTCAGAGCTGTCAGCCATGCTATTGAGCACCATGGCAGCCATTCATCCCAAACACACATTACTGTCTCACGTCACATCAAAGAACGCAGCCTTTTAGAAAGAAAACATATCTTGACAAGTGACAACTCCACAATGTAGTACACCATGACAGGGCAAGCAATTATACAATTTTGCCACAAAAAAGAGAAAACTTTCCTCTGATCATATATTGCTGTGGATAGTTTTTGCCCTTCTCTCCAGTGAGACAGTTTCAATTGAAAACTGCCAACCAGATACTAAAATATATCTTGCAACATATTGTTCTTATGCATGATCTACTTTCTCCAGATGTCCAAACGAAAACGGCTATACAGTAGCTAAATTGTACTGTAACATGTGCAGCTGCTGTATTTCATCTAATGCAACTTATAAAAGCAACACAAAATCTGTAATTATAAAATTACAAATTTGAATTGCTACAGATATATTATCTCATCATCATATTCTGTTTAATCCTCTACTAGAGTTGCAGGGAGGTTTCCCATGCCCATCCTAGGAAAAACGGTACGGGCACTGGGCAGATATACCCAGGAAAGGGCACCAATCCATAACTTGACACACCCACACAAACAACTCAACATGGAAACTCCTCCCAGATTGTAATTCAAACCTGCATCAACAGCTCTGAGAGGCAGAAGTGCTAACCACTATGCCATCATGCTGCCCTTGTTTTTATTATGTTTATTTAAAATAATAAAAAAATATAGAATTCAGACCACTCTTGTGGTTGCATCTCATATGGTTGAATCCAGTATGCCCAGTGTAGTATATTATCAGGAAAAAATAAATTCTGCCTTTTTTCTTAACAAATTTACAAATATATATCCTCAGTAATTTTGTAAAATGTCAGTGGTAGTTCAGGTTAAAGTGTTCTGGAAATGTTTTTAGTAAGGAATCCCACAGATGGTTGGGTACATACGGCACTTTCCTGCCAACCCAGCAAATAATCTTTAAATAAATCATCTGCCTACTGTTCTCTGCACATGTTTTTCACAGCTTAAAAAAGAACTCTTGAAGTAAAAAATTAAATAAATAAATATCTTACAATATGTTAAAGTGAACCACTTTCAACAACCTTGACCTATTTTATATTTTATTGTCTTTTGCTCAGTGCCAGAAGGGTGACTGGTCAGATGATATGCAATTTAAAAATAAATAAATAAAGTGTAGATCATTTCTCCAATGGAACAATAAACCTGAACAACAAAGTCAATTCAAGGTGGAGAAAAGCGGTTAAATTAAACATCACCTGATGTATGCTGTAGTCCTGAAGAGAAAAGAAATGCACTATAAATTTAACTGCATTCCTAAGCCAGTTCACTCTCACCTTCTCTTATTAAGTAGTAAAATTAATAAAATAGAAAACTGAGCTTGCCTGGATCATGGCTATGAGTGTTCCATTAGTCAGGGATTTTCATATCCGGTTTATGACAGCAGTAACCTTCTTTTTTTTTATTTTTATAAGTCTCATAGGCATCTCGTATAAGGCCAGTAATGAAGACAGGCTTATTTTGAATGCCTTTTTAAGCTGTCGAAGTCAGTGAAATAAGAGGCTATGTTAATTTCTATAAGAAGATGTTCGATCCAATCAGATATGCAAAAATATGGCAACCAATGCAGCTTAAAAAAAACAATAAAGCAATATTTTCGCTCAATGGCCCAAACACAGAACAAAACATGTTTATCTTTTGGACAGATGTCAAATCTCATTAGTCGAACACAGACAAGTAGATTCGTTCAACTTGTAAATTAGCTGTCTAATTTTACAGGACTTGACTGATTACAGCAAAATGACAGCCAGATATACATCTGTGACTAAACACTTAATCTGTAGGCACTACATTTGTCATGTATGATGAAATGTATCAGAAGCACAATGCTACAATGCAGTTATATTTAAAAAAATGCTGGACTGTTAATGTGAATTTAAGCTTTACTCACCGAAGTTTGAATCATGCAAAGTAATTACAAAAATAATAAATTGAGGGCTAATGAGAAAAATGCCTTGGCAAATCTGCTGGTATATAATTCACAAAGGCAACGGCAAGGATATGTAGTATCTACTCTCAGCAAAAAAGCTCTAGATTCAGCAAGGGTGTTTTTATTTACTTTTAGCAAGAGTACTTATTTAACATACTGTTACACTCGCCTACCCAGAGAATAAAGCAGCTGCGCATAGGAAGCGCAGAGCCGTCGCGCTCAAACGCGCTGAAGGGAGCCAGGCACGCAGGTAACAGGGAATTGGAATTTATTTTAAAGGTGTAGAGACACCACAAAACACAGGTACGACGAGTGAACATAAACTAAACCACGAAGTGCACCGAGTACAGGGAAAGAAGGAAATAAATACAAATGAAAACCAATCACGTGCACAAACCCCCCCCCCCCCCCCCCCCCCCCCCCCCCCCCCCCCCCCCCCCCCCCCCCCCCCCCCCCCCCCCCCCCCCCCCCCCCCCCCCCCCCCCCCCCCCCCCCCCATACACAAATATGTATACTTACAGGTAAATGTAAAAGTCCCAATGAAGGCCTTATAGTCCCGAGTCACGAAGATCGGCTAGTTCCTATGCAGATGACTGCACCTGCCACAAAGCCTAAGCAATATTGCACTTTTTGGGCATAACACTAAGCTACAGCTTCCATTCAGGAGTCTGGCAGAAAAATTCAAGGTTATCCCAGGCACAGAATTCCTGCTGCTCTACAGAGATTCAGCTGACACCAAATTCTCATCAGAACAGGAACGGAAGAGGCGCACCCACACACACACACACACACACACACACACACATATATATATATATATATATATATATATATATATATATATATATATATATATATATATATATATATATATATACACACACACATTATATATATATTTATATTACGAACAAGGGTGTCCAAAATGGTACACATGGCGTCAGGATGCCCTAGGCCGCAGTTCGATGATTGAATTTGTAGTTGTGTCATTGAACTTGCGGCCATGTGTCTTGGACACTTGGGTTAAGAGAGGAGCTGAGCTGTCAACTGATCACCACCTGGTGGCAAGTTGGATCAGATGGTGGGGGAAGATGCCAGTCAGACCAGGCAGACCTAAACGTATAGTGAGGGTTTGCTGGGAACGTCTGGCAGAAAAACCCATCAGACGGATGTTCAACTCTTACCTCCGTCAAAGCTTCAACCACATTCCGGGGGAGGTGGGGGACATTGAACCTGAATGGGCCATGTTCCGTTCCTCCTTGTTGAGGCGGCGGACAGGAGCTGTGGTCGCAATGTAGTCAGTGCCTGTCGTGGCGGTAACCCTCGAATATGGTGGTGGCCACCTCGTGTTAGGGATGCTGTCAAGCTGAAGAAGGAGTCCTATCAGGCATGGTTGGCTTGTGGGACTCCAGAAGCAGCTGACTAGTTCCGACAGGCCAAGCGATTCGTGCGTCTTCGTAGCGTCGCGGAGGCAAAAACCCGGGAGTTGAAATGAGACTTGGAAAGTGACTTTCGGTCAGCTCCTAGAAGATTCTGGCAAATGGTCAGGCGACTCAGGAGGGGAAAGCAGTGTGCAACCAACACAGTATATAGTGGAGGGGGTGCACTGTTGACTTCGACTGGGGACATCATTAGGCGATGGAAGGAATACTTCAAGGACCTTCTCAATCCCACCAATATGCCCTCCGGAGAGGAGGCAGAGTCAGAGGACCCGGGAGGAGGCTTGTCCATCACTGTGGCTGAAGTCGCTAAGGTAGTCAGAGAGCTCCTTGGTGGCAGGGCTTCAGGGGTGGATGAGATCCGCCCGGAGTTCCTCAAAGCTCTGGATGTTGTGGGGCAGTCTTGGCTGACGCGCCTTTTGTGTGTTCCAATTACAGGGGAATTACACTCCTCAGCCTCCTCGGCAAAGTCTATACAGGGGTACTGGAGAAGAGAGTCCGACTGATAGTCGAACCTCAGATCCAGGAGAAGCAGTGTGGCTTTCATCCTGGTCGTGGAACACTGGACCAGCTCTTACTCTATCCAGGATCCTCGAGGGTTCATGGGAGTTTGCCCAACCAGTCTACCTGTGCTTTGTAGATCTGGAGAAGGCTTTCGACTGTGTCCCTCGGGGTATTCTGTGGGAGGTGCTTCGTGAGTATGGGGTACATGGCTCCATACTACAGGCCATGCAGTCCCTGTATTTGCGAAGCAGGAGCTTGGTTCGCATGGCCGGCAGTAAGTCGGACTGGTTTCCAGTGAGGGTTGGACTCCGTCAGGGCTGTCCTTTGTCACCGGTTCTGTTCATAATTTATATGGACAGAATTTCTAGGCGCAGCCAGGGGATGGAGGGTGTCCAGTTTGGTGATCTGAGGATCACGTCGCTGCTGTTTGCAGATGATGTGGTCCTGTTAGCATCATCAGGCTGCGAACTTCAGCTATTACTGGATCGTTTGCAGCCGAGTGTGAAGCGGCCGGGATGAAAATCAGTACCTCCAAATCAGAGGCTATGGTTCTTAGTCGAAAAAGGGTAGAGAGTCCTCTCTGTGTTAGGGATCAGATCTTGCCTCAAGGGGAGGAGTTTAAGTATCTCGGGGTCTTGTTCACGAGTGATGGTAAGATGGAGCGTGAGATTGACAGATGGATCAGCATGGGGTCAGCAGTGATGCGGACCCTATACTGGTCTGTTGTGGTAAAGAATGAGCTGAGCCACAAGGCAAGACTCTCGATTTACCACTCAATCTACGTTACAACCCTCACCTATGGTCATGAGCTTTGGGTAATGACCGAAAGATCGTGAATACAAGCGGAAATGGGCTTTCTCTGCAGGGTGGCTGGGCTCTCCCTTAGAGATAGGGTGAGAAGCTCGGTCATCCAGGAGTGACTCGGAGTGGAGCTGCTACTCCTCCGCATCGAAAGGAGCCAATTGAAGTGGTTCGGGCATCTGGTGAGGATGCCTCCTGGGCGCCTTCCTGGGAGGTGTTCCAGGCAAGTCCAGCTTGAAGGAGACCCCGGGGAAGACCCAGGACACGCTGGAGGGATTATATCTCAGCTGGTCTAGGAACGCCTCGGGGTTCCCCCAGTCGAGCTGGTGAAGGTGGCTGGGGCGAGGGAGGTCTGGGTCTCCCTACTTCGGTTGCTGCCCCCACGACCCGAACCCCGGATAAGCGAAAGATAATGGATGGATGGAGATATATATATATATGTGTGTGTGTGTGTGTGTATTTGTGCGCCTTTTCCGTTTACATATAAGTATATATATATATATATATATATATATATATATATATATATATATATATATATATATATATATATATATATATATGGGATCTAAGTGGTCATATTTCATAACATCTTAGCTCAAACTGAACATATTTTTAAAAAAAAATTAACTCACTCTGTTGCTCATGTTGCTGAAGCAATGATTATGATGGATGATTTTATGCATTCATGTAGACTTTATACTTCACATCATCCATCCATCCATTATCTTCAGCTTTATCCTCCATTAGGGTCGTGGTGGGGTTCCCCATGCCTATCCAGGGGAGAACGTCTCGGGCACTGGGCAGATACACCCAGGACAGGGTTCCAATCCGTCGCTGGGCACACACTCACTCACACAAACACACTCTATATGGGACAATTTGGAGAACTCGATTGACTTGATCCATATTTTTGGACTGTGGGAGGAAACCGGAGAACCCGGAGGAAACCCACGCGGACACAGGGAGAACATGGAAACTCCACCCAGATGGGGATTCAAACAAGGAGTCCCTAGCACTGAGAGACGAACGTGCTAACTGCTAAGCCACCGTGCTGCCCTATTTCACATCATATTTTTGAAAAAAGTAGAGCAAATGCTATGTTTTAAAATACAAACTGTGCTCCATCTGTGTTACTACATACTTTGTTAGTCTCTTTTACTGTGATGCCAATGACCAGGCTTACATCAGCAACAATTTGGGTGGTAGAAGATAGCACTGTAGTAACAGTGATGTGCTTGTGGTATGATGCTGTTTGTTCCATTGGTATGAGTGCATCAATTGCAGCAGAGATTTTTTAAAACACATTTAAAACATCGTTAAAGTGAAAATAATCCACTGACCAAAATTGCATCATAAATGCAACATCCTGTAAATATTAATAAGGGAAAAAATTGCTACTGTCTCTGTTTTACATCTACATGGTAGAGAAATTAGCTAAATAGGGTGTCTAAATTAATGCACAGTTGACATACTGTTAAAGAACCCTCCAGCAACATTTATGTCTGATCCATTATTACAAGCAAAAAACACAATAACAAAGTACTGTGTGCTAGTGCTTGGGTGACCTGACCACTAGAAAAAAAACTAAAGTATATAAAATATATACTATGAAATATGCCAAAAAACAGGTGGACTGTCTGTAATTGCAGAACTACAGTATGGTACAAATGGTAAGTAGAACTATGTCAGGTACTACTTTACTACTACATTAAAATGTACCTAATTGTACCTAAGTGGCTGTACATATAGGTGTCAAGTAGCCCTATTAATGTCATTTTTTAAGCAATACTATGTGACTAATGAGCACATTTGCTAAGCTGTTCACTGACATGCCACTACCAGGCATTTCATTTCTAGGACTGCTTGACCCTCTGAATGGATGCTCTTACGCCTGACTGCATATGAGGTTATAGCAGATTGCTGGCACAAATGACCAACATGTGGTTTCCCCTTTTTAGACCTTTAAACTTACAGTGAGTCTGTGGTTTGCCCTGAATTATATCAAGAGATGACACTGACCCCCTACTTGACAGTAGCCAGGAACTCAACCCGGCCCCTCTGGAGAAACAGGAAATCAGACAGCTGCACAATCAGAAGCTCAGGGACTCTGTTTGCAAGATTGTAGGTTATCATTCACTGTTGTTACCAGTGCTGGAGTGTTAATCGGCAAGGTCATGAGATTTCCTAGCCAGGGGAATATGAAAGATTACTGTGGGCTAACATTAAATCTATCTAAAAATGGCTCTACTGATCTGAGCCATTGCATACATATTGACTAACACATTCACAGCTTTCACTCTTCTTAGTTAACATTTTGCTGTAAGTATGAAATTTTGTGCGTAGTATTTGTGTTTAGACACTAATGTTGAACAGAAAGATCTGGATCACAATTAATGTTACAATTTCATTGTAGTGTTGCGGTGTTTTTTGCTTTGGAAGTAGGGCTATTTTAATCTTTTTAAAATACTTTGAGTCCTTAGGAGCATAATTTCAGCACTGCAGTAATACTGATACAGTGGCACAACAGTCTTATCTACAATCTTATCCACTCTACATTCTGTAATTGTAGAAATAAAAGGTGTATATACATTGATGGTCAAGCTAAAATGAAGTAGACAAATGCAACTTCATTGTGGCTGATCAGTGTACAATGTATATTGAATGTCATCAGAAAGCCAAAGCCAATTTTTGGACTCCTCATGAAGTTGTAGATTTAACTATAAATTGATATGATTGTGGGCAGCATGGTGTCTTAGTTGTTAGTACGTTTGCCTTTCAGTGCTGGGGGATCCAGGTTTAAATTCCTATCTGGGTGGAGTTTTCATGTTTTCCCTGTGTCTGCAAAGGCTTATTCTGGGTTCTCCAATTTGTTCCCACATTCAAATGTGTGTGTGTGTAAGTCAATAAGTGCCCAGCGATAGATCCTTGGTGTATCTGCTTAGTACCCGAAGCTTTCTCCCTTGATGAGCATGGGAACCCCACCCCCATGACCCTAATATAGGATTAAGTGGATCAATGTCTGATGAAACTACATTTAATCAATCATATTATTTAATCAATCATATACATGTTTTTAGAGTTTAGATTGAAAGTACTAATAAAAATCCCAAACTGTCACAGTGTACATTGTACACAGTGTACATTGTACACAGTACACAGTATATACATAGTTCTAGAATAACACTGGTATTTAACAATTGTACACTAAACTAAATAAACATGGAATTTCAAATTAAAAATCTCTCCCATGTTTCCATAATTAATATTTACAATTTTTATTAGGACAAAAAACATCTTTGGGTCAAGTCCTCAGATTCAGTCCTTGAGTCTAGACTTAATAGATCCAACTTGTGTGAAAAGATCTAAATATGAAAAGTCACAGATGCTATTAAATTCAATGAATAAGGTGTGAAATTCAGGTATGAAAGCTCGCATGTATGTTTTAGAATACTTGCAGTTGTAAGTTGTAATGTTGTGAACATAATAAATCTAAATAGCTTAAAAGCCTGTCAAATTTATACACCTGACAATGTTGCTGTCACTTTTTGACAAGCTGAATACATCTCAAGTTTTAAGATTCAACTTAAAAAGAAAATAATATACTAAATCTAATGTTAGTTGGAGGAAATGGTATGTACAGTACTATAAAAGAACTGAAACTGAGTAATGAGTGTTTTGCAGCAGCTTTAACTTACTCCTAAATGACTATGAAGTCTGGATGACAAAGAAAATAGAGGTTGTAATTTATATCAGTTATCTCATTCAAGTGAATCACCCAATTACACACATGCTGCTTCATTTTAGGGTGTAGATTCAATTTAGTGCATATGCCCGAGTGAACAGCTTCTCAACATAACATGACATAAGAAATATATCAGCAAACACAATCTTGCACTGAGGCATCCTCGTTAAATAAATACGTGTTTTTAAAGTCATGTTTTCATCTTTTAAGAAAATGAAGAAAAAAAAAATTATAACATCTTGTTCACTGTTACTTCTTTTAATATGCTAGGCAAAAAAACAAGGTTTAGTGACAGTATATCTGTACAAAATCCTAAAGGTACATTGCAGCAATGGATCCCACAATAAACACAACTAATATACTTTAAAGCAAACATTTGGAAATGTTTTATGCGTAATTTATGTGTAATCACTGATCCAGAAATTAGCATATGTCTTATTTTACTAGTGGCATTTAGTGCTGCATCATTATACACATGCATGTTGAAACGTCAGCAGGGTAATAAGCTGCCAGACATTGTATACAATCATGCATGGCCCGGGTTCCAACATTAACAGGCAAATGAATCTTTGGCAGCGAGTTGTAATCTTGGCTGGTCACTCTTCATTGAAGAAAAAGGCTGAACTAAGACAATGAGTGGTAAGCTTGCAGCAAGTCTTAGTATTTTCCACCTTTCTAATGGGATGAGGAACCCTGAGGTCAGTGTTTATACATCTAAATGTACAGAAATTTGTTCCATGTGGCAAATGTAATAATTTATAACATAACTTAATCAATAAAATATGGAATTTGACCATAGGCAATTTTTTCACATAAGACTGCATATACTAAATTTAGAGATGTAAAATATATACACACAAGTACATTCTTGATGCAAATACAGTAATCCAGTTTTATCCTGGGAAACAACTTTGTACTAATCTGGGTCTCAGTGGTAAGTGCATGTCATGTGCAGTTCTGCCTACTCACTCTTGGATTTATCTAACCCCAAGGCAACAGTCATTACAAGTATCTAGCTTTACTTCCTATCGTTAACTGAAATCTGCCCACTACAGTTAACATTTCAAATCTAAACGTTTATGTGAAATGTGCATGAAATGTGCATCTCTTTGGACCATCGCTGACCTCCACACACAATGTAGAATAAAATAAAGAAAGTAAGTGGAAAATAAGGCCAAGGAAATGGATTCTTGTTGTCCCACTTTACCTGCTCTTAGGGCAAAAAGTGCTGTGGTGCTGTTTATATAAACCACTCTCCTTTAAGGAGCTTTTAGGGGAGAATTTCTGTTTCAGAAAAAGGCTAAAGGGAAGGGCACGCCGAACAAGACTGCAAAGAGCCAGAAAGCCCATAGAGGATTCTAACACATATGAAAGGATGAGGATCTGACTCTCTAGTCATAGCACAGTCAGATATTACCACAGTACTTTTCTTATGGCATTTACTGCTCATATTTACAGATGCAAGGCAAATATAAAAACAAAGATGTAAAGTATTTGAGGCAAATGGTTTAATTAAAAGTTTGTTTTTTTTCTGTTGGGAAGAAAATAGTGTTCTTGAAGATTTGATAGAATAAATAAAAAAAAAAAAAAAAACTTGAGTACGCTGCCTTTAAATGATGTAGCAATTTGTCATCAACTTACTCTTTTTTAACATATCAAAATTAGAATCTGATGGACAGAAACAATATTAAAAATAAGTTAATAAATGAACAGTATATTGGTGTAACGAGTTTCATGACTATTCACTACAATATCACCCAGATCAATCTAAACATAAAAAATAGACTTGTTTGTAGAGAAATACATTCAATTTACTAGAAACAACCACCAAGTATGAGTTGTCACACACATTCATTTTACTAACACTGGCACAATATAAAAAATATATATATATAAATAAAATAATACATAACTTAACACCACATATATTATAAAATTATTCTAAACCTAAATGAACAATAAAATGTACTGCATGTTTTTTTATATCGGTGTCCATTTCCAGTAACTGAAGATTCATCATTTTAAAAAAAATGCTAAATAAGCTACAAGAGATTTTTTATCTATAATGTTAATATATAATTGATTAGTCTTATAGTCATAGGTTTAAGGACCCTTTAAAAGAGAAAAAAGGTGAAGAGGCCTTTATATATATAATTCAGCAGATTTATTGATTCAGTACCTACTGACAACATCATCTCAGTCTTTGTTGTTGGCTTGAATACAGCTGACAAACAAACTTTTTATAACACATTAAGACTTTAAATGTTAATGTTTTCCAAATATCATTAATCTTATAATATTAATAAATTAAATAAAATGGTTTACATGCTGTTATCTAAAAATCGGATGTTTAGTCAAATTAGTGTTTGTAGAACAACAATGTTGGTAGTTCTTTAGTAGCAAAGGACAAAAATTTAAGTAAATTATATATATATATATATTTATATATATATATATATATATATATATATATATATTCATTCATTCATTCATTCATTCATTTATTATCTCCCGCTTATTAGGGTCGCGGTGGGGTTCCTCATACCCATCCAGGGGAGAACGTCTCGGGCGCTGGGCAAATAGACCCAGGACAGGGCGCCAATCCATCGCTGGGCACACACTTACTCACACAGACACACTCTATAGGGGGCAATTTTGAGAATTCAATTAACTTGTTCCATGTTTTTGGACTGTGGGAGGAAACCGGAGAACCCGGAGGAAACCCACGCAGACACGGGGAGAACATGGAAACTCCACCCAGATGGGGATTCGAACCGGGAATCCCTAGCGCTGAGAGGCGAACGTGCTAACCACTAAGCCACCGTGCTTATATACATATAAAATAAACAAATAAAAAGACAACAGAAGCTCTATTTGTAAATAAAAAAAGATTTCATCGCAGTGTATTCCATTACAATTTCCTTTTCAAAATAATAATGAAAATAAATTTATTTAAAACAAAAGTCTTATTTGTTTGTTTACTTGTCTTCTGTTCTACATGACATTGAAAGTAAAATTGTTATCACGGTCATTGGCTTATCAAAGAACTGTGAAACATACCTAATTACCAATACCTCACCATTTAATTCACATTTAGTCTTTAAGGTCTTATATGTTGCCAAAGTTTAGCAACATTAGCTGTGATAAGACAGGAACAGAAATCACAGCCTAGAATCTACCACCACCTCTTTTAATTAAGGAAAATAACAACCCAGTGATTCGAGAAACTATATGAACCCAATTAATACTACTTTCCCAAACTGATGGGCAGTTTAGATCTCTGTAGTTAATGGCCTCTACATCAGAGTTAAGTCGATACTAAATAAGCATGAAGAATGAATCCTCTACTTTTCTATTAATTACAGGTCATTTAAGGCAAAATGATATGAAAAAAATATAATGCATTAGCATTAATACAATACTCTCCATGATCATACAGGCCTAAAGACATCTGCCTGATTGAAATTTATGTAAGTGTTTAACAGGGTTAGGGGGGTGGGGGACTGACATTATGCTTCTGACATGTGAGAAATAGAAAGTCTCACATTCGCTGCTGGCTCCATCGCCCAAACAGTAAACAGGTCAATAAGCCATCATTATTGGTCTTCACGGTTGGCCGGCTGCGAATCGACTGCTCGCGGGTCCATTTGAGGGATTAAGAGGAGGCAGTAATGCCATTTCGGAAGATGCGACAACACCGTTCATCTCCTGTCCCTCCTCAAAACAGCTTGCTGGAACACTGAATGAAGCATTCCTTCTTCTACACTCTGAGCAGTCGATAAAAAGGAACCATCATGGTCCATAATACCTTCACCGGAGGCAAAAACCAGTATGAAGGAAGTGGAAATACTTATTTTGGTTCCAAGAAACAGCTTGTCTTTAGAAAGAATTACCCTCTATTCGTTCAATGCCTTTGTACAATGAGCAACACAAATGCTATTGGAAAAAATCGTAATCCAAATATGAACTTGCAAGTCATTAAAATTATGTTCATTCTTCTGACTTTGCTTTGTATCTTTATTTTAATACTAGGTGCAACTTTATAATTCATTAATGGCTTAAAGATGGCTTACTTTTAATTGTTTACTATCCACTCCATTGCTATGGCGAATCACGCTATAACTAATATGTACACCATATGAACAAAAGTATTGGTGCTTTAATAACATCCCATTCTCAGGTCTTTTTTTTAAAATAACAACCTCCATTCATTTGGCTTACTACAAGATTTTCAATTCAATTTGCAATTGCTATGCAATCGGTTGTTTTTTATAGAGTTTTCTACCCCCTCTGTATTATATGTACATAATTTGAGCACTTTATTATATTTTATTTTGTATATACTGATTTATATTTCTATTATATATTTTCGTTTTTTAAAGTATTTCTCCTAGTTCTTTTATTAGAGTATAATATTATAACATTCCCAATTACACTCACTTTTGTTGTAGAGAAATTTCCCCATTCTGGGACCAATAAAGGATTATCTTATATTTAAATGTGTCTGTTTGGCCACTTCTCTAAATAAGCATTTGTGTGGTCAGATAGTAATGTGAAATGACAGAGCCTGCCTCGCAATCACTGTTCTGGGTCATCACAAAGGTTCAATAGTGGCAAGGTCAAGCCTCTGTGCAGGCGAGTCAAGTTAATTCACATTATGTCTTTTTGGAACTTACTTAGGCACTAGAGCAGTTATGTTGTAACAAAAACACATGAGTGCTTGATTTTATAGCCCCGTAACAACAGGACTAGTATAAACCTGAGTTGAATGATAAAGTGTTCCAATACTTTGGAGCTTACAATAAGTCATCGCTTTTGGGCAGAACACCACTTCACACATTCAGTTGAAAAGATATTCCATAGATTTCCCTAATTGGAAAAGCTGGAACTACAAAAGCTTTGCTAAACCCTGACACAAAGCCTATCGAAGGATATTCAATATGTTTCAATCCACAGTTTTGAGACATATGGTATATTTTTGTTTCATATCCATTTACAAAAGAGATACATAAATAAAGAAATAAAAAATTGTGATTTAAAAGAGCCACAAGGGGTTGAAAAATATCAAGCAATTGCAGCGAATCCTTAGCTGACGTGTCTGGGAAAGGAAGTGAAAGCAAAAGACAAAAAGATGAAAGAAAAACCCGGGCACATATTTAATTCAGAAGCAAAGCCCAAAAGGACTGCAGAAAACAAAAGTCAGTCAATAAGGCTTTAATACAGCGCTTGCTCCCTGAGAGAGGTTCTCTGATTTGCTGATATGATTTTATTATCTCCTCTACACGGGACTGGCTGGCGGGAAGCTGGGATTAATAGGATCAGTGTGCTAAGGGCTCATACCTAGATGGTTTGATGCCTCCCTGACAGGTCCTGATGGAAAGGAAGCACTGGCACCACACATAGAAAAATGTCTGGCTGATGTACTGCAATACTCAACACGCACACACACACACACACACACACACTTACATGCAAGGCAGGCCTTGGGCAAGATGTACCTAGGCAACCTTCCTCAGGTGTACGTGTGTGTGTGTGTGTGTGTGTGTGTGTGTGTGTGTGTGTGTTTGTGTGTGTGTGTGTGTGTGTGTATGTGTGTGTGTGTGTGTGTGTGTGTCGCAGCATGCAACGCCAAACACACCCCCACACAATTTCTGCAGAACTGTGTCACTTCTCAGTATGAAACATAAAGAAAGTTTAAGGATGGAAAGGAAGAAAATCTCAATAAAAAAATAATACACTGTCAAAAATAGACCCTATACAAAGATTTCCAACTGTTAATATTTTGCTTCAGTTCATTTTTGGTACATCAACAATTCCAGACATGTACTTGATTTAATTTTGACTTATGCTTCAAAATTTTCTCTTGGAATAAATTTACCATGGGCGATCTAGCATCTCTATTTTCATCATTTAAATTTAATTAGTGATGAATTTAAATGGAGATGACTTAATGAGTCCCCTCATTAAACTGTCCCCAAACACACAGAAAGGTCAATTTATACCACTGCAATAATATTAACGAGTGCTGATGGACTTTTTCTTTTTTTTTTTTTTTTATAATAGTTACATATTAGTCTAAATCGTTTGTATAAAATGAAAAAAAATGTCTAAAATTCAGTGGTGGGTGAGGTATTTAGCATTAAAGTCTATAAAAGTCCTGCACTGGTATTGAAGTGATATATTTCTGTATATGTCATCATTGGATTTTTATTACTGAAGCATTAATGAGTAAGCAGCATGTTACTTATGTAGCTCCTGGAGATGAAACTAGTTTGATCTTTTCAAATAAATAATTTAAAACTTTACTTTTCTGTTAAAAAAAATCAGTTTTGGTCTTTTTTTCATTAAACTTTGTGAGAAAATTTAAGAAAAACCTTACTATTTGTTGGAGGTGTCGGGAGCCAATTATGTTTCCAGCGTCAAGCAATTAAATATCCTTGTAGAGCTTCAGTTTTGACACCAGGACATTACATCATACAGTATGTTGCATCAGTTCAGAGGAGTGCTTCTACATTTTCAAGTGCAATTTCTGCACATATGTTCTCACACACGCCTCAGTATCTGGCTTAAAGTTGTCTGAGGTTGTAGGGCACTCATCAACCACTAGGCTCATGCACCACCACCACTTCACTGTCTGTCCTGACAGGGCACAGTTAATTTCATTGACTTGCTGAAAGAAAAAGCAATGACGCCCCCTCCCAAAGGTGTCTGCGTAGCTGGCGCAGCATCTTTGAAATGTATTGGTATACAGTCTTTTTTGCCTTTTGGTTTATTTATGTATTTTCTCTCAGGTGCACATGCAGCATACCACCTGATCTATGTTTCTGTTTGTAAGGCTCCATCTGCATCTGCGGAAGTAGATGCACATAGACAGAAGTACTTAAACATTACACAGAAGCCTGGTACTTATTGTCCACCACTGCTAAACTGTAATTTAAATTAATAATGGCAGTAGTCGTTTATGTGTGATGAGCTGCTATGGTGGCGTGAGATAGTCTGGCATGTCTCTGCATGTTAATGAGGTCAGTTATGAACAGCATGAACATGAAGGGCAAATGACTCTGTGTTTAAAACTAATGTGTAGTTTGTAAAGATTGATACTCATTACTAACACTGAAGCCAAATGTCTGCCTTTAATGTCAAGAGTATTAAGGGTATTTCAAAAGTTAATGAGTATTTATAAAAATATGGTATTTAATAAATCAATAAACAATTATATTTAAAATATAAATAAATTAGGCTATTTATTACATTATGGTATTTTAATAAATTATAGTGTTAGCATATTGATTATTTTGTTAATATTAATCAAAGATAGCACATAGAGTTGTTTTAGACTTATATTTTTATGTTGAAATGTGTCTAAAACTTGCACAAGAAAATTTCAGTCCAAATGGTCCCTTTCAAATGTTAGACAGTTAAAAAAAGATTCAAAAACATTTTAGACACACTTAAAATATTTACTGCACAGTATGTAGTAAAGTAATGGGCTGAAAGTCACACAATATTAATGGAACTATAAGGTTAAGGGTACAATAAAAATGATTATATGCCACCCTAACCACTGTAATCATTACATGCAATTTGTTTTACTGCACTTTTAGTTCTACATTGCTCCCTGATCGGTTATCAGTTTAATTCAGTCAGTTCATAAACAAGTAGTAACATAAGGCTAAAAGGAACATGTAGCTTAAAAGCCATTAAAACAAAGTATAGGAATTTGCAGTTAAAAAATGTGACAATTTTCAACAATGCAAAGTACTCAATGTAATATATTGTACTTTTGATGCTGAGTAATAAACCAAAATTGACATCTTTCAGTAGATAGTATTTTCATAACACGCTCATAA
Source organism: Corydoras maculifer (assembly GCA_019802435.1). Classification (NCBI taxonomy): domain Eukaryota; kingdom Metazoa; phylum Chordata; class Actinopteri; order Siluriformes; family Callichthyidae; genus Corydoras; species Corydoras maculifer. Next base: position 446,992 of record JAFMOD010000321.1, read on the forward strand.
CCAATGCTGTAGTTTTATTTATTTATTTTATTTTTTTATTTTTGGCACAATATTCATTAGTTGCCACCATAAATTATATGTAATGTTAAGTGCACATTTATACTTATAGGGTTGAGGGAACCTCGAATTTCTCAACAATTATTAGAGAAGAGGAGAAAAAAACAACGAAGAGATGCTGACAGTCCATTGTAGCTTACGTGCTTATTGATCTTAAAAATCATTTGTTGTAATTGAATATACATACACTATCTAAATACAATTGTGGCGGTAGCATGGTGACGTTGGCGAGGGATCCCGGCATTAAATATTAATTAGACATAATTAATGCACCTGCCAAAAAGGTGTGCTGCTTTTAAATGCTGGTGAGGGCATGTTACAGAGAGAGTGATAGCAGCAGCGATAGGAATGTTTATATTTAAATGTGTTTATAATGCATTCTGTTAAAATAAAGCTTGTTCCTGTGCTTGAGAAAATCCTATGTCCAGTCTCATGTCACAAATATATGTAGATTTTTAAATAAAAATAAATGTAATCATCAACTTTGTTGATTAAGATAATTACAATATGAACATACATACATTTAAAATATGTTCTTATTATGATTCATTTTATTTACCGTTGTGGACGCACCAGTTCTCTGCCTCCCTTTATGTGCTTCAAAATTCTTAAAACTCACTTCTGTACACCAACTCATTCAAGCAAATATTTAATAAGCCAATCACTTCTCAAGAAAGCCATGGATCAGGCAGTTATAGGTAATGCTTACATCAACCATCAGAACATTGGAAAACTATGATCTCTCTGATTCAGATGATGGCGCGATTGGTAGTGCTAGATGTAAAGTATTTATAGGACCACACAGAACAATCTCCATTATATGCTTAATGTTCATATAGAAGAACACAAAGGGTAAAAGGAAATGTCACATGCCAAATAAACATATTATTGATAATAATCTTTATCTGTATATAAATTTTATAGAATTATTTATACATTTGTAAATTATATCTAGCTTTTTTATTCTCAGCTGTAAATTATGTTAATAGTCCCTCTATTTAACCTTCATATTATTTCACTAATGTATCTCATATATAGCCACATGATTAAATTCATTCATTCATTATCCCCCGCTTATCCTCTATTAGGGTCGTGGTGGGGTTCCTCATGCCCATCCAGGGGAGAACGTCTCGGGCGCTGGGCAGGACAGGGCGCCAATCCATCGCTGGGCACACACTCACTCACACAGACACACTCTAAACGGGGCAATTTTTGAGAATTCAATTAACTTGATCCATGTTTTTGGACTGTGGGAGGAAACCGGAGAACCCGGAGGAAACCCACGCAGACACGGGGAGAACATGGAAACTCCCCCCAGATGGGGATTCGAACCGGGAATCCCTAGCGCCGAGAGGCGAACGTGCTAACCACTAAGCCACCGTGCCGCCCACATACATATATATATAATCTAAACTATTATTAATGATGGAGATCAGTTGAAAATGACAAGTTTGGTTCATGCTGTCTTTATACTAACTTTATATTTACAAATGACAAAAAACATTTCAGAGTACAAAATGCGTTAATCCTTTATTATAATTATTACTTTTAGTATTATTTTTTGCAAGCACCTACAAGTTGTTGTCATTTGTAAACTTATGAGGGTAGATATGCTCAGTATAAATATGGGCTGTAGTTTAAGACAACATTACAAATTAAGGGCTGCCAGCATAAACTTTTCCTCAGAGAGAGTAAAAAGTAAAGTTGGATAAGAGCTAGATGGCAATGACCTTACGGTCTTACATCCAAAAAAAAAAAGAAAAAAGGCATAATTTAACAAGAAGATGGAGCAGCTTTTATTAGCTGCTGAAAGCAGATGGTGGTTGGTATTTCATTCTAGTTTTCTTTTCCCTGTCTCTCAACTCATTCTATCCATGTTCCCTGGGGTGGAAGACGAAGGGAGGATTAGTAAAAACATGCTGGAAAGGAACATCTCTGTGCAGCACCAGTGCAGGCTCTCATAATGAGGGATTATTGCTGCGTTCGGCATCATACTCTCACAGCTTGCATGAGGAAGAGCTTGATCATTACTACACCATTACCCACTCACTGTGTGTAAGTACCCTGAAGACACACACTAGGCACCCAGAACTGATTTCCAGATTGGAAAAAAGTCTTAATCTAAGACACAGATTTTGAATAAGTGCAAAGGCTTCATTCTAGCATTTATTTCTCTTTAATCCATGTTTTTCTCCCATACATTAGACATATAAATTGTTGTCATGTATGAATGTTTTGCATTTTAGCAAAAATGTTTGTACATTAGATGGACAGGTGAATTATAAAACCCACCCATTAAACCTACAGAATAATTTTTACATCACATTTTAAGTTTGTCCCACATCACTAAAACGATTTTGTTACAATCTGTGAAAATTTTTACCCTATCACCCAGTGGAACATTTGTGAGGTCAGAGACTGATGTTAGATGAGGGGATCCCATACAATCACTGCATTGTTTTATATCAAATATGTTTAGTAGGGTTGAGATCTGGACTTTTTGCAGGCCAGTTAAGATCTTATACACCAACTATGACTTTATTAGACAATGTGTACTGAGGTGAAAAAAAAAAAAATCTGCAAACTCTTTCCACTAATTTGGATGCATACAATTGTCCAAAATGCATGAATCACCCAACTTGATCTTACACACATGTAGATGCCTGAGCCATCTATTATGTACACAAAATGTATAATTTAATAAAACGATATCCATGTTAAACCAAGTGTGTCCACAAAATAATAAGAAAACTACGTTCCACGTAAACCACGTTCAGTATGTTGACGACTTGTGGGAGACAGCTCCGTGAATTGATGGATGGACAGACACATGGATGTCACTTTAATTCAATTAAAGTTTACCTACCTTCACAAACTGTTTCAAGATTTATTAGACTACAATAACAAAATAATTACTTTACCATATGATTGATAGCGTCAGAACTTCCGTAAAGAAATGGCCTTACTTTAAGAATGTCTATTTTATCTATAAAACTTACAATTACAGAGATCACCCACAGGCAACATGCACATACAGCTTTAAATTCAGCAAGCACAATGTGACATGTTTGTCCTTGATAGAGAGTTTCTTCAAAAGCCATTGATTTAGATAAGGTCACCTTCTTTCATTCACATGTCTGACTCATCAAGTCTCTTTCATAGCTGTGTGTCTGCCAATTTCCAATCAAATTTATACTAACCAGCAATGCACATAACAGATTTAGCATTTCTGTTCATCACTACATACTGCAGTATTTGTACTCGTGCTGAAGGAAATTAATTTCAGGAAAATTTCACAGATTTATTTCAGCTTTACTCCACCAAAGGCATTTTGTTTTATAATTACAGAGATAAGCCCTGCACTTGGAAAGCGCATCAAATAAACTCATTAGGCTTAATATTGTGAAGTTTAATTTACAAACTTGTGTTTCATATTAAAGCTTTGGAGCATGATTACCATCATTACATGTCAATTTACCTACAATGCTCTTCTCTGCAATGATATAATTCTGAATACGTATTTTACAGCAGAACTAATTTATTTTCTACCGACTAACCTTAACTACCAACTAAAACTATACCTTTCCCTCATTAAAGACATTCTCAGGGTATTCTTATAGGGTGAAAGGTGGAAAAAGAAATCCTGGACAGGTCATACATGCATGCACACTCACCCAAACACACACATCCCTTGGGACAATTTAGTATCTCCAATTTACCGGACTTACATGTGTTGGATTTATAGTAGTAAACTGGTGCCCCGGGAGATAAATTACAAAAAGACAAGGTGATTATACAAACTCAAAGCAGAATGAACTCTAGCCTCATGCCTAGAAATCAAACCCAGTGAAGTGGCTATGTGACCCTGAGAAACCACCAGGTCCATACAGCCTGTTCTCTTACAAACTCACAACTACACTATTCAATTCTCTTCCTGATGGTTATGCACATTCTGACACTGCTGCTTATATAATTTATAACCTACATGAATTCTCATGTGTAATCTCCTGTTACAGCTAGTACTACATTTTCCAGACATTCTTTCTTCTCAATTTCTTTTCAAGAACTCTGGTCATATTATTCTTTTGCAAGTAGACATGTCTACAAATAAATGATATAGTGCTTTATATAGTGCAAAAAATTTCTGCCTGTTTGTATAAAAAAAGTCCTGATCCTGTCCATTTCCCATATATTCTAAAATGTATCATGTATCTAAGTTTAATTTAGTGACCACTAGGCTTGTTCTGTGTGTGTGCCCGCAACTCACTTCAGGTGTTTTTTGTAAAAGAAGAAAAATATTTTGTCTTGCCTGTATAAAATACCAATTAAACATTTGCCAAAAAAACTAAATGATATCTGTAACAAAATATATTTCTTGGTTCTTAACCTCAAAGGCTTTGCTTTGGTAAACTTTGCAGTTATATTTTGCTATGTAGATGGGAATTATTGTAGCAAGCAATTCCAAGAATGTCTGCAGTTCCCTTGCTGAATTCCTTAAACGTTCTAAACAGTCCAGTCTACTGTTTAGAATAAAAAGGGATGACACAGGACCATTGCAGAATGGGACAGAACCTGGATTTCTGTTAGACTAGTGGCCCTGCAGTATGGCCTCACTGAACTGATATTTGTTTTCCAATTTTTGAAAATGGACACCTGGTGACTGCACAATATGTACTGTACATGGGTATCCTGCACTGTTAATGCTGACTGACTGCTTAGGAAAGATAAATTCCCAATGAGCATTTCTCCCCCCAAGGTTTCTTCTTTAAATAATGTAAGGAACAACCTAACTTGCAAATGAACTTAAACTTACATGTCTGATATTACTTAAAAGTCATTTTTATATTAAGGGTAGGATTTAAACAAAAAAATGCAGTAAGTTAAAAAATGAAGCAGATGACTTAAATGTTGTAGTTTTCACAACTTAAACATCATTTATCTGCCGTATGGTGCAGAAAACAAAGCAAAGATAAAGCATGAGAGCTAGGTAATGTTTAAGCATGTGTAAGCACAGTTTGCTCATTTATCAAATCATGTAATACATTAAAGTAATTTATTTATGTTAACTTATCAAACTACTACCAAATTGCTAGTTGCTAAAATACAAATTCTTGTATTCAGTATGTGTAAAAATATTATGTTTCTTATTTTAATAAACACTTATTCGCAATGATGGTATTTTGTTTAAATGAAACTATAAAATGTAATAAGTTATTTAAGAGCCTTATCTTGAACTTCCCCTTGGTCATTTGTATTATGTCCTTAAATCAACTGTGCAACCCTCCACAACAATGTGTGTATAAAATACCAGGCCTGGACAAATACCTAAAGATGTACCACTTTAAAGAAATTTTGAAACTTATGGGAACTGGGTGCATCAAACATATTTAATGTTTAATTTAATTTCAATCTGGAATTGCATCGTCATCATTATCATCATCAATTTTACAATGATTGCCTTTCCCCAGTTTATTCTTTATTAGATTAATGTCATATAATCTAAATAACATATGTTCTGCTAACTCTGAGGCTACCTGCTAAGAATCTGGAATTGAAATCTCGGCTGGGCAATCCTTTATACCAGTAGCGCTACCACTGCCCTTAAAAAGGTGAAATGATACTTATGATAATAATGATGCTCACTAATGTTAGTACTATATAATATATTTTTACGCCTTAACTGCATGTACCTGTATTAACTATAAAAACAGCATATATTTCTGACAGTTTTAACAAATAATGCCAACAGCCGTAATCTTGTCCTGGTTGAGTTTTACCTATAAAAACAAAGTAAGCACCCACACTGTAGGTGTTCTATAAAACGAGGTGGATTTATTAGTTATTACTAAAAGTGAAGTAACAAACATTAACGATTTCAAAAAAAAATTAACAAAAAATGCTGGTCAGCAATAAAGTCATAGGCTTGACCCTAGACCTCTAATTTGGTAGATTTATGTTAATGTCTGATGCATCCCATCTGTTAAACCATCTCATTATCTTCTTTTCAATCGTCAACTAGGATTATGTTGGGATTTACAATGCACATCCAGGGGAGACCACTTTGGGTTTACACCCAGGACAGTGTGCCAAACCATTACTCGGCACACACTCACAGACACTGGTAGTGGTTAGTATGTCTGCCTCTCAGCACTGGGAATCCAGGTTCGAATCCAGATCTGGGTGGAGTTTCCATGTTGTCTGCCAGGTTTTTTCTGGACTTTCTGGAGAAAAATAAAAGGTGAACTGGGTTCTGGAAATTGCCCCTATTTAAATTTCCCCATTTAGTTTGTGCCCAATGATAGACAGATGGCCTGTCTTGTATCTGCAAAGTGCCCAAAAATTTTCCTCTTAGGACGCCCCACCCCAATAAATGTAATCTCTTGTTCTCTTTTTCTCTGTCTCTATGTTCATAGATTCTTGAGAACATGAAGTTTAAAAAAAACATGCCTACCATTGCCTCATACTCTCCATATCCCTACAACGCAGGAAAAATAATCAACGCCAATGAAGATGTTACATTTACAATATTTGAGAAGCAGTGAAACACGTGTGCCGCATTTACTAACTGGGTTACACTGAGATTACCAGGAGGTATGACTATTGGGTATTCAACATTCAGCTCAGTTTTAACTGCAGATAACAGCTCTGTGTCTTTACAAAGGGCTTCATTTCCTCCAGATTAGAAGTCAGAGGAAACAAGCAGTGAACAACCCCTAAAGCCCCCTCTCTTGATCCCCTGTGACTTTATTGAAGTGCTTAACATATAAGTTCACTTTTACAGGTTACATTGAAATGCAGAGGTTAATAACACCTCGGAAAGCACAGAACATGAAGAGCTACCATACAGTTAAACTAATGAGGAGATAGACAGAAAAGGAAGTTGTGCATGTGAATACTGTGTTTACAGTCAGATTCAAGAACTGTGAGTTCAAACTGTTTTTGAATCGTGTAAAATACAAACTGCACCCAGCCTGCAGCCCAGAGGGATCAATTAGGAGTCATGATGCATAATATGTCATACACAGACATATAGTCATGCACACAAATACACACGTGTGAAACTTATTCATGAACCATATATTCATGAACAGGTGAGTGTATGCGGAGAAAGAGAAAAAAGTTCCCTGTCAACATTTCCCCTTTGATACCTTCCTGCCTCAATGGAATACCAAGTAAGAAACAAAGGCAAGCAGCAACAATGCCAGCAATGGTTACCAATACCAGTTAATGAATGTCTGTATTTGCATCCTTCAATTATTTATTCATTATATTTAAAAAGTAGCTGACAAAAACACAGCATGAAGAAAGCCTCAAAGTGATCCTTGGTACAATGAGCCCAAAGTATGGGTGCACTGGTGGAAAAGCCTGCTTTATTATTGGTCAAAATAAATATTAGCCAAAATGCCAAATGCTAGTAAATTCCACTGACCTAAAAGATTTTATTCAACTGTCTAATTCTGCCCTCCAACCAGATGATGTAATAGAGTGAAAAATATTCAGCCTGTCATACTGGTGCTAGGCTTTTAAGAATACTGACAGAATGCCAAGCCAGTGATAAAAACAATGCTATTTTGTGGCTTTCATATTAACAGGTCTAAAACAAAAGATTATATATGTATATTATTTATTTAGTAGCCACACCTCCACAAAGCCCTGACTTCACCCCCAACAAAATACTTTGGGATGAACTACAATGGGCGGCACGGTGGCTTAGTGGTTAGCACATTCGCCTCTCAGCGCTAGGGATTCCCGGTTCGAATCCCCATCTGGGTGGAGTTTCCATGTTCTCCCCGTGTCTGCGTGGGTTTTCTCCGGGTTCTCCGGTTTCCTCCCACAGTCCAAAAACATGGATCAAGTTAATTGATTTCTCAAAATTGCCCCATTTAGAGTGTGTCTGTGTGAGTGAGTGTGTGCCCAGTGATGGATTGGCGCCCTGTCCTGGGTCTATCTGCCCAGCGCCCGAGACGTTCTCCCCTGGATGGGCATGGGGAACCCCACCGCGACCCTAATAGAGGATAAGCGGGAGATAATGAATGAATGAATGAATGAACTAGAATGGGAATAAAACTCCAGGGCCAGGCCCACACGTCCAACATTGATCCTTGACTTAAATGTTCTTTTGTGTAAAAGAGAGGCTGCATGAGGCTGGATGAATGATCAACTTGCAATGGAATGACTCGTACATGTCTGCATGCATAAAAGTCTTTAGACATTCTTTAAAACGATTCTTGTGTTTAAGGTCATTTTCTTGCTGCATAAGCCGGTCCCCGGTTTGATTTCCAGTCCCACCAAGTGCTATGGCCAAAGTTCCCTTGCACAAGGCACCTAACCTCAATTGTTTGTTAGGTGCCATATACAAATTTTACTGCATGGATGGGTTAAATATGCAGGACAAATTCTTCTGTTTGTAAGACCCAGTAGACAAAACTGATCAATTTTTTTTATTATTACTTTACCTTCTACTGAGATTTAGTTCATTAACAGATGTCCTGAAATTGTCATTTAAAATTTTCTAATATAATTCAAAATTCTTTGCACCATTTATGATAGCAAGCCTTTTAGGATACAGCAAAACAGACCAAAACTATGATACCACCACCACCACATTATACAGATGCAAGATGGTTCCTTAAGCATTCGTGCAGCGTTTTTCTTTTTCCTAACAAAATGTTTTAAAAAAAGATTTATGTTGGTCTTAATAATCCAGAAAACATACTTTCAATAACCTTCTGGCTTGTCCACATAATCAAATTGTGGACAAGCAGCAATGTTGTTGTTGGAGAGCAGGCTTTTTCCTTGCAACCATGCCATGCATGGTATTGTTATTGGTGCTATTCTGTTGGTGAACTCACAAACAACATTAGGCAAAAACAAAAGGCCTCTAGTTGCTTAGAAGTTACCTCAGGGCCGACTATTACACACCTTGCTTTTGGGGTGATCCTTGTTGATCAACCACTCCTGGAGAGGATAAGAATTTTATTTTATTTTATTTTATTTATTTATTTTTTTTTTGTGAAAAGCTGATAATGTTTTAGGCAGTATTTATGCAAAAATATAGAAAATTCTTAAGGGTTTACAAACTTTCAAACACCGCTGTATATATGTTCAGACACAAACACACTCATATGTAATTCATGAGCTTACGCATCCACACACACATACACCACACAACACACACTCTCTCTATTCAAGCAGAACAGAGAATATGCACTTCACTAATTGCTCTAATGTGATGGCTCCAACAGGAAAACCTGCAGTGCATAGCTAGACCAACAGCAGACAAATGAAAAAGGTCACAGATTTGAATCTCTCGAGGCTGGAGATATTTTTATCGCTCTGAAAGGAAAAGGGAATGGAATTGTAGCTTTTTAAACTAGAAAGTCTGTTCTATCAGTTTAAAAAAATGCTGTTATTGGTGTAGCCGAGAGCTGCTGAATATTTTATTAAATAATTAATGTGTGAGAGCAAGATGATCAAAACTGAAAAATGTATCAGCTAATTATTTGTTTATCAGATCCTTTTGTTGTTGCATTTGTTGAATTTTAATCGTTATGCTCTCTTCCCACATTTCTTATGCTAATAATAGAGAACAAATATTAGAGTAACTGAAAAATAAATACAAGAGCCATTTAAATATTCAGTCACAGCACAAAAAAACAGACACACACACACTATTAAAAAGATCTTATTCTACAAATTAGGAACACATTTATCAGACTGTTAAATAATTATATACACAGAAACCATATCAATAGGCTGAATAATTTTTAAGTAAAAAGTCTATTGCATTTCTTTTGCTTTTACACAGGGTAAAACAAATTTACGCAAATTTAAAACTCTTATTCAAAACACCCAAACATTAACAGGTACTATCCATAAATCGATGCCGGAACTGTGCCAGAATGTCAATTCATTCTTTGCTGTAGTTTTGTTCCCTTTTAAGTCCCTTTCACACATGCACACTGAACTAAAATTATCTTATTATTAACCAGTAATGGTTTGAATAAACACAACTGTTCACATAAGTTGGACCTTTAAGTATCCACTCCATCTATATATAATTTGGCCCATGTGTGAATGACTGGAGAATGTGCAGATAACAATATTCTTATCATTAAAACCATAAAAAATAACTTTAAAATTGATACAAGGCACTGGTAAAACAGTGTGATTCGTAGACTATAGTACAGGCACAGATGCTCAGACAAATTCAAGGAATTATCTTTATGATGGTCTTTCTATTGTGATTTCCACAAAAACATCCAACACTTGGAATTAAGCATTGTGCATTCTGTAACTTAGAACTAGGAGCTGTGTAGCCTTTTAATTTGCTATGGGCTTTTTGCAGTAAGTTTGTGTCAGAGATGTAGATTATCCCAGTTGCACTTTTGACCAAAATCCTTATACATTTAGTGATATTTTCTAGATTTCAAAGCTGCAACATTATTATCCCGGAAATTGTCATTAAAAATGGATTTCTGCATACTTTTGATCATATTAGTCTATATGTATGTTTTATGTTTCATGGTTTATGAAAAGTATGGGTGTAAAAGCAATCAAAATGCAATAAAATAAAAAATATACATTAATTTCATATTTGTTAAAAATCCATTAATAACTATATTTCATAACAGCAGCTGGTTTGGTGATAAAAAGTTGTGTTTCTACTTTAACTTCATTCTCTCTTAATCTGCATCTATTTTAATATTCAGCTCCAGCATGTTGGGCAGCTTCAGGCACAGCGGTTGTCTGATTTCTCATGCTAATAGAGCCACCGATTCTGCATGACAGTAAACAGGTGAAGCCTGCAGCATATGGACAACAAACAGCTGAGAACTCTCAAGTGAAGCTTGAACTGTTTGTTCAAGCTTCACTTGAATAAGTCTGACCAGTGCATGCACACACTCACATGTGCATATCTCGGAGGCATTACCAAACACATCCTTTTCCATATGGGGGGGGGGGGGTATTTATAAATCTGAACAAAAATAAACATAATCTCAAGCTGGATGTAGGGGAAGTTGGATATAACTTTTTGGAAACAATGTTAAAATGAATTCTAAAATAATTTAGAAAACATTTCCATTTACTTTTTTAATGCAAGACAAATTTCAGATCTCTGATCTGACAATAAGGTATTAAAGTAAAGTTTTTGCGACTGTGTCAGTAATTATTCTGAGGAAAAAAAGGAAAGTAGAATAGGTAATAGCTCCACACCATAAATGTTGCCGTGTTTCAGTGTTTCTTTTATAACTATTTTTACAGAAAAACTATCTAGGCCACACATTCTTTATGGTGAGCAAAAAAAGCCAGCTCAATATGAATGTGATTTTTATAAGTGCAATATATCATATTTGGGTTTCTACATTTATTGGTGACGCTGTAGCCACAACTACGAGCCAAATGCAGTAAATAAAGCTGTAGAATGTTACAAGACTGACTCCATTTGAAATGGCATATCAGGCATCCTGCTCACACCAAGCCCTATTCAAACATATTATGCAGATGTATGGACACTGCAGTTATGCATGTTAATTTCAACTTGCATGCAGATGTGATTCATTCATAGAAAATTGCTTAATAGGCTGCTAAATGACAAAAAAAAAAAAAAAAAAAGAACCTGAACACCCAGCTACATTCCACATAGGGTATAAATAGCAAACCAGAGCACAGATTACATCAGAACACCATCCATCATTTAATTAGTTTCAATCTTCTGATCAAATGCACTATGATGCACAAAAAACATACTACACATTTATTTTAGAAAGAACTCATTACAGAGATAATGTGGGCCTATACAAAAAAAGGAAACAACTCTCCATTTAACAAATACCATTGACTGTATCTTGAATGCCCCACTACCTACCTTGTGGCCATCATGGCACCATTTATCAGATCAAGGTGTGCCTTGCATTTGTACTTTAAGAGTATTCCATCAGAAGTTTTAATTCAAACATACAAATTACACAAATATTGTGATTTAACAACCACCATAGATTGATAACTCATACATTATATAATTTAACATGCAACCGGAGGTTTCTCTTTGCCAAACTCTTAGACTCTTGAACTCTGGAGCTATTTAAAATACTTTTGAGTGCAACAACCACCTCTTGAACATCAAGAGCTTAAGTGTCTACAAAGCAGTCTGGAAAATAGAAGAGGATAATTTCCCAATCAGCAGATGTGACAATGGCATTTTATAAATAAGCAATTCATTTGAGGTATTCCTTACTTTCAGCTAAATTTGACATGCTTCTTAATCCTTGAATTCAGGCATTTCATTTAGTCCTCTTGCAAAACATGTAAAAAAATATAGCACATTCCCATGCTTTGTTTAATGCTTTCAGTTTAATGGAAACAGTTTATGGAAGGCCTTTCTCTGTTTAAGCATGACTGTATATTGGTTCATAAAGCAAGGTTCATATACTTTAGCCTGTGTGAGTTTGGTGTGGAATAATTTGACAGGCACACACAGAGCCCTGACTTCATCCCATCACTTACATTATGGATTAACTAGAAGAGTATAGAAGCCAGGCCATTTTGTCCAACATCAGATTGATCTTACAAAGATTCTTCTGAACAAATGGGCAACATTTCTCATGGACACATTTTAAAATCTGGGAGGAAGGTTTCCCAAAAAATGTAAGATGACAGCACATTCTCATCCTCAACCCTGCCAAGATTGTACAGTGACTCAAAGCACTATCATCATTACTAAGGATCAGAGGGAATATTCACAAGACTTTGAAAACTTAACTCAATTAATTTAACTATTCTTGATCCAAACCAATCAATATCTGATTTCTGTTGGACTGAATGCTTAAAAAGGCATATTCTGTATAATCTGTACCTTATTATCTTCTTTTTAACACCTGTTAACACTTTCTGGTCACACAAGGACAGTAGGCCCCCTCTGAGTCTTGGTCCTCACTGGATTACTTTGTAACACTACAAATAAAGACCTTTGACTTTTTGTTATAGTCGCAAAGATTTATATGCTTCATAGATGCAAAGAGATGTCATTAATACAAAGTAATTAAAGATTATGTATCATGTTTATATGTCCCAGTACTTTTGTCTACACAGTATATAGTGACTGACTCACTGACATCTAGCCCCTTGGTGTAGTCAATGAGTGTGTCTAGCCCTAATGATCCTTGACTGCATAATCACATTAAATTCCTACATGAGCATATTTTACAGGTTTGCATTAACTCTTCAGCAGGTCTCACTGGAAAACAGCAGCTAGCATGGGCACTGTGGGCCTGAGTCTGGCTGACAGCATGCAAAAAACCTCCATATGAAAATTTCACCCAGACACTTCATTAAACATTAGCCAGCTGTTCTTGCAAGTGATGCTGTTGGCTTCAAAGGGAACAGATAAGCTGCTCCCAGAGAGAGGGTGTAGAGACGGAATAAACATGCTTCTCTGTGACCACACTAAAGTCTCAGACTGATTGTTTAGAGGCACTCGGGCCCAGCACAGGTTTTTGTGCCACTATAGTAAATCATTATTTTTCCTGAGAGTGTAAATGTGTTCTTCATGTTATGAGAAACCCCACACATGGAGAATTAAAAAAGGACCTTCATTAAGGTTAGCTGTAATAACACAGTGTAAAATAAAAGTGTGAATGCACTAGTTGCTGCATTAGCAGGTTTATTTGTGAAACGTTGGAGATAATAGCCTAACAGTAAAAGTGTGAAAAAGCACAGATGATTATGTTGTCAGTATTATTATTATTTTTTTTTTGTAATTTGCTGACACATACCTACACAATGTTTTAAAAAATCAGAACATCCATAACAAACTAAAGTTTTTTTTTTTTAATGGAAGTGTTAAAACCTGGAAAGTATAGATTCTCTGTTTCTACAAGGCTAAGAGGGTGAGGTAATTCAGCGTATTCAGGTTCAACAACACAAAAAAGATCAAATGCGAAGGCACAAATTTGACCCAGATCATTACCATCACTTCTGTGCGGGCACTGGACATGGTTCGGAGCATTTCTAACCAAATGCCACGCGGCCTGTAGCATTTGATCCAGCTCAGAAAGTTGAACCGTAAACCAAACTAATGAAGCTTCCACTCTGCTTCCACCAGAATTCCCTGCCTCTCTTCCTGCCCCCCTCCTGCTGTGCCATGCGCGTTGTCGTGAGCAGGCCTCAGTTCTAACAGATTTAATTTCAAGGATGGTGTCAGTGGGGTGGAAATGACATAGTGATCCTCCATTATCTGCCTTCTCTTGTTCATCATGCACAATGCTTTCTGCGCCATCGATTGTGGGCACTGGATAGTGTCATTAAATCCATCTTACTGCGAAGAGAAATGGTTTGTGTATGGACGGTCTTGGCCTCCGTCTTCAATGAAGCCACGGGTGATAAAAATCGATAAGCAAACCACCGTTTTGCTGAGAGCTTACTGTGGTGTGTGAAAATCTTGTGACATTTCTGGCATTGGCATTTTTTACATACATGTTAATTAGCTCTTTTTATATAGCTAAAGACTAAGATTTTGTAAACACATCCAGCTAATTACTGTTTTGCTCAACAGATGATAGCTATTCATGTTGCACATATCTGTTTTTTTATTGGTTACATATGTTTAAATAAAAAAAATAATAATAATTAAAAAAAAAACTGTCACCTCATGTAATCCAGCCATGGAAATTCCACGAATCTGTACTTCCACAAAAATTCTACTGTCACTTTTATAGTCCACATTCTACCACATTTTGCAGCTCAATAACATAGGCTTGCTTAAGCCATTTTCTTTCTACTTGAGCGTGAACAATCACATGCTGTTATTTGAATATCATGTCTAGCTACCTTTGACTGGCTGATTAGTTGGCTTGATTAATACAAACAGATATGTGGGTAAGAACATGCCACTTTCACCATGCTCATTGACCCTGAAAACATCATTACTGATTGATTGGAAATATAACATATAAATAAAGAAAAGTCCTTGCAAGTTTTACAGAAAGCCTCTTTACTGAGGCGAGTCTCTACTGCCACCAAATGGATAGTTAAGACACAGCAGTTTGGGATTTTTTTCTTTCCATTTCTTATTTGGAAAGAGAAAAATCTTGCCTTTTCTCAAGTTCTAATTAATAAATTGCTGGTGAAATGTGTGTTTGTTGAAAGATCAGGAGCCATTTTGGCACCTTCTCCAAATCATGTTGTGATTTGGTAAATAATTGTTTCCTTTTGTTGGTAAAGAGAAAAAATAAAGACATATAAATACACTTTAATATGAGTAAAGCTAGGTAAGGCCATATGTGTAAGCAGTTCTTGTACTTAGCACTGGCAATAGACATTTTTTTTACTGACCTAGCCAATAAATGCATAATTTGAGACCAAGGCTTTGTCGCCCAGAACAATTCAAATAATGAGCTGCTAGGAATCTGGTGTGTCGGGGCTGAACTCTGGCTTGGTCTAATTCGTCCCCAGACATGCTTACTTTTAATTAGAACATCCCAAAGGGGCCTTTATCAGTTCTACACTAGTTCTTAATGAGCTCTTATTAAGTCATATACCAAAGTCTTTACACACCCACCCACACACACTCTCTTTGAGTCAACACTAATCACCTGGCTTTATTCACTATACACATCCATCCGTAACCTTTCTACTTTGCAGAATCCTATATTCTCTTTCTTTTCATCTCACACTATGTCAAGTTTTATATATTCATTTAATTAACCTACTCAAACATATTGAAATCTACAGCGATTGTGAAGATTAAGGATTGCAAACAGTCCTGAAATGACTTTGCATTGCCATGGATCCCTTAAAATCACAGGCAATAACACAATTTGATGTGATATTCATTTGTAGGATGTAAGTAAGATGATAGGAAAACAATGTATATGTAACCTACAAGTCTCAAAATAATCCAAGGGCAAATTACTTATCTGCCTTTTTTCATATCACAGCTACTTAAAGTAATAAAATGCTAAAGAAAATGTGTGAATTAAAAAACATTTTACAAGCTAACTCTTTAGGGAGAGAAAAACTGAAGATGAAGTGAAAGAAGAAAAATATAGAGGGAGGTGAGAAGAGGGAGAAGAAACAAATAAGGAGAGGGAGGGTAGACACTAGACTGTGACGTCCTTGTGTATGTCAGCTAGTCGTTGTGCTGATAGATGCTAATAGTTTTCACTTCACTGATCTTCACAGGCAGAGGCTCCCAATCCTGCCGCTCCATTAATACAGCCAGTTTCTCACTCCCAACCACCCGCCCACCAAACACCCCTCCACCTCCCCTCCCACCACACCACACACATATTCCCACAAACATGAGCCTTTCACCCTACATTAACGAGCCCAACTTTACAAGATGCAGAAGCTGAAACAAATCATTCAACATGCTAAATACAAATTCACACACCATCTCTTCCCACTGTGCTTTTACAGCTCCAGCTTTACAGTTTGGCTGTTATGGTTGTCCTTGTAGGATCTAGAAGGAGATACAAATCATCACACTGCACTATAAAAGACAGTACCCTGCACAAATACTCCTCTGCTCATTACACCCTGCTCTTACAGCTTCCTTTACGGTGCATAGCTGTTGCCTTTGTGCTCTTAGGATCTATAAACAGATACAAATCAGCTCAGCAGTGTAACTAAGACTAACTGCTTGCAATACTATTCATTTGACACACAGACACATCTCCTGCTATTTAAAGAGTAGTATTTTAATTCCCTTTTCGCCCATCATGACTTGTTTTTGTCCAAACAATGGATGTTTTTGTATTAGAATTATTTGCAGTTCTGCTTTTTTGTTCCCTGCTGACCAGCAGGCAGCCACCAAATTATGACCTTCATATTTTTCAGTGTTTCTAAAATGCTAATCCTACTCCAATTACTTGATGATCATTTTAGTCCAAAGAATTCCAGCTAAAAGTCAGAAGTGTGAATGTAAACAGTTAATTAGTGGGTTTGGCCTTTTCCTCTGTCTGTCAGTAGAAACCTGTTTTAAATCATTCTGAACACCAAAGATGCAAATTAGCTGGTAGTCCAGCAGAGTATCCTGTTAGCGTGCACATAACCCCTGATAAATTATCACATAGTTCTGCTTTTTAAAAACAGCATGTCTTGAATGTAACTTTGGGTGCTGCAAAGTCAATTCTTTCTTTCATATCACTTAACGGCATGCAGGTAACACTATCAATCTAAATTAATTTATTCCAGTTGCACAGTGTCCTGTTTTCATGCCACTGTAACGTTACGGCATAGACATTCTTGTGAGTATAAATAAAACATCTATACACCTACATTCTTGCAATTATGCATGTTTAGTTCAGAATGTGAGCAGAGATTTTAAACGCATGAATTTAATTGCTGTATTTGGAAATCATGTGCTAGAGAACTGAAAGAGAAAGTTTGTTTTGTGCACCCACTCCTTGTATCAGATCTATACTGGATAATTAACTGCTGCCTGTAGTAGCTGTGCAATGACACATCATGCTCCTCATTATGCTTTATGTTAACTAAGGTCACCATAACTTATTAAACAGGAAAATTAAAAAGCATGATAAGTTACTGGGCAGCATGGTGACATCATGGTTAACACATTTGGTTCAAATTCTGATCAGGGTGGAGATTCCATGTTCTCTCCAGGTAAATTGGCGGAGCCTTTTTTTTTATATTTCTGAAGACAAGTGGCCTAAACTTTCCTCATTGTTATTATTGTTCAGTTTTTTTTCATTTATTTAATCACATGTTATTAATGGTTATGTTGTTCATGTATTTGTAGTTTGACCATCTATTAAGAGGGTAGTAATGAGACTTTATTTGTACACAATCTGTTAGTTTGTATTTTGTGGATGTATTTTGTTCATGCCATAATACAATCTACAAACGTGTTGTGAAGATCAGGCTTTGATATAACCCTGATTTTATTTTCAGTGAAACGGGGTGCCCACACACAATTGTCATCTCATTGATTAAATGGGCCAGACTTTTGTTTAACCTTTAAATTATCTTATTCACATAATTTTGGTACTGGCTGAAATGTAATATTGGGTTTGATTTTGTTCCCATTGTGTACTACTTAAAATCTAAATTTTATGTTAAATTGACATACATGGACATGTATGGGGTGAACATGGAAAGCACATGGTGTAACCCCCCAAACACCCCTAAAAAGTGATCTTTTATTATGCTGCAAAGTCTTATTCTTAATACTTAAAAACTAACAGTTTTGAACCACAAAACAAATCCTGTAAATTCACTCATTCATTCATTCATTATCTCCCGCTTATCCTCTATTAGGGTCGCGGTGGGGTTCCCCATGCCCATCCAGGGGAGAACGTCTCGGGCGCTGGGCAGACAGACCCAGGACAGGGCGCCAATCCATTGCTGGGCACACACTCACTCACACAGACACACTCTAAACGGGGCAATTTTTGAGAATTCAATTAACTTGATCCATGTTTTTGGACTGTGGGAGGAAACCGGAGAAACCCACGCAGACACGGGGAGAACATGGAAACTCCACCCAGATGGGGATTCAAACCGGGAATCCCTAGCGCTGACAGGCGAACGTGCTAACCACTAAGCCACCGTGCCGCCATAATCCTGTAAATTAAAAGAGGCAAAATGGTCTCTCTGAAATCTAAAGTCAAACATTGGGGAAAAGGGAAGGACAGAGTTACAAAAAAAAAAAGCAGCTCCCATAAATTCTAGATTACCGCCAAGTCTCATGAGACTTGTTAGTGTACAGCACAGTCAGCTACCATTAGCTATAAATACGTTAATGCAACAATTTTCTAAAAGATCTTTGTTCTCCCTTATGCCTGACCTTCCTAATCATAAATCAAAGACTTGTGTTACATAACAACAAACATTTATCCACCATTTGCTTTCAACTCTTTAAGGTCAATATATTTTGCCCATTGTTTGGAATATGTTTGATATTATATTTTATACAGCTAATTTAGTAAAGTGGGGTAGCAAAGTGGCTTAGTGGTTAGCATGTTCGTCTCTCAGCGTTGGTGATCCAGGTTTGAAAAGTTTCCATATTTCCAAATGTAATGTATCAAGCTGGCAAATTTAGACAGAAGTTAACACAATGCCCAGTGTTGCTTTGTTTTTATGTTGTGATATCTTCAACCAGTCACAATTTGATCATGTCATCAAGATTAGAATGATATTTTGAAATAATCAAATCAAAGCTGTATATTGCGAGGAAAAGCAGCTTTTATTTTTATGTATACTGTTCTGTTGGTGTCCCAACATTTTTGACTTAAAGTGTATTATATTACTGTTGGTGCTTCTGGACTGTGGAAGTCCTTTTTATCACTAAAGGAGGGTGATAAAGTAAACACTTTATGAGCAGATGGAATACAATCAGTAACTGTTTCAATGCACAGTACATCTATATTGTAAATCCTATTAAATAGCCATTATTTATAAAATTTTAATGTTTTGCCCCTGCTATTTAAAGCACGCTACTAAAAAGATTTTAGTACTCAAAAACTATGCGTAGGTGTTTTGCAAATCATGTTTCTCGCTTCATAGCCCGCTAAGACAGTCGGTCATGGCTGGTTGATATTCATAGCATTGCGCCGACAGTAAGAAATCTACTAACAGAATGAACGGTTTCCTATCATTTTGCTACACAGTTCAGAAGGTTTTACTAAGTGTAGAGCTTGACTGAAATGTATAACTTTACTAAAGGCAATAAGAGAACCATAAAGCATTGAAAAAAAATTGTTTGAGATGTTCAGCCATAAAATATAACACCTACGCATTTTAAGTAACCTTTATTTGGTATTTAACTGAAAATGAAATAGCTTACACATTGTTTTTATTGCTAAATAAAACATTTTCAAAAAAGTGTTCCAAAGGTGTAGTGGGTAATATCTGAAAGAAATAACTATAAATAAAGGGCGGCACAGTAGATTAGTGGTTAGCACGTTCACCTTTCAGTGCTAGGGATTCCCGGTTCGAATCCCCATCTTGGTGGAGTTTCCATGTTCTCCCCGTGTCTGTGTGGGTTTCCTCCTGGTTCTTCGGTTTCCCCCCACAGTCCAAAAACATGGATCAAGTCAATTGAATTCTCAAAATTACCCCATATAGAATGTGTCAGTGTGAGTGAGTGTGTGCCCAGCGATGGATTGGCACCCTGTCCTGGGTCTATCTGCCCAGAGCCCGAGACGTTCTCTCCTGGATGGGCATGGGGAACCCCACCGTGACCCTAAAAGAGGATAAAGCGGGAGATAATGGATGGGATGGGATAAAATAAACTGTATGCCAGTTTCTGTTATTCTACTCTTCTCTTTATGTCCACTTTCCACCTGAAACAGCAAATAATATTTAATATGTGTGCAAGCTTTTATGTCTTTCTGCATGCTTCCTGAATGTGAAGAATATTATTAACAAACATCTGCACATGCTTACTTGGTCTTATCTGCTGGAAAATGATTTTTATCCAATTCTATAAACCATTTCTGACTTTGTGCTAAAAGCTGTTTGTTTATTACAAATAGGTTTTCTCACTGCAGTAAATTCATTTAAAATTTATGGTGGGGGGGGGATCATCTTGCAGCTTCAAAATCTTCAAAGAATGTTTACAGTATTTGGGTTATGTGCTATGGACAGAATTTCAGAGAGCTAAGCTGCTTAATATTTTTCAGTCATGACTAAATATAATATAAACAGGTAAAGAGATTATCCAGCTGCTGCAGACAGGGATTCCTTTTATAAGACTTGACTGAGTGCACAGGTTCACAGTACCATACTAATATAGCAGTCACTGTCCATTTTATTAGCTCCACTTGCTATACATAAATAATTTGTCAATATACATTTACAAATTGGAGTTCATCTGTTCTTTTGCACATTTTATTGGAGCTCTTAGAGTCCTAAGCAGGACTCTGACAGGTCCCCCACCACCAGTAGATTGCACTGATATGGGTGGATCGGACATGGGAGTGTCTTAAACAGTGCCCACTTATTGCAAATACACATCTACCTTATTGTTCCCCTTGTTAGTGTGAAAACATAGACAGTAGCTCATCTGTTTTTTCACAGTTTGTGTAAATTATTCTGTAGTTCAGAATGCTGGTAGCTGGACATTTTTGGTTAATGAATCATTCTCAGTCACACTACTTAAACAGTGCAACACATGCTAAAACATAACTCAACACAATGTGATTTTGATGCTAAGAACCAACCACCACATAACTTGCACTGTGGATATTGTGGCAATACGATAACAGCGGTAAAGAGAGTAAAAAAGTAGTTTAATCTACTTATGTTCAGTAAATGTAATGCTAAAAAGCGTATTTATATTGTAAGTGGACAATGAGTATAGAAACAGTAAAATGTCTTTTACTTAATAATATATTACATACACTCAAAAACATAATTCTGAAGAAAATTATTGGTCAGAAAATAAGTAAGAATTCATTCATTCATTATCTCCCGCTTTATCCTCTATTAGGGTCGCGGTGGGGTTCCCCATGCCCATCCAGGGGAGAACGTTTTGGGCGCTGGGCAGATAGACCCAGGACAGGGCGCCAATCCATCGCTGGGCACACTAAGTAAGAATTAAGAAATTGTATTCCACAGTTTGTGCCACAATCACTGCTTAACATAGGAAAAACAATTTTATGTACTAGTTTTTTTAACTTTTGGGTAAATCATAAGTATTTATATAATAATAATAATAATAATAATAATAATAATAATAATAATAATAATAAATACCTAAAATTGTTCTTTTGACATACTGTACATTTTTTATCTTTCAGCAATAAAGAAAAATATATATCTAGCTGTCTTTATTTATCATCAACAATATGTGTGTGGTAAACCTGCTAGAATGTATTTGATTGAACTACACACCAGAACTGTATCTAGATTGTTAAAATATAAGCAGCTATAAACGGCTACAGGATGAACTGATGTAGCTATAATGTCTAGTCAGTGTCACAACAGCCCTAATACATTCTATTTGAGTTTTGCCGAGAACACCCATGTTTCTCTTTTTCACCATTCACATAAGCAATATTGCTAAAATTGCATTTTTGTAACACCTCTGAGCTAAGAAATATACTCTCCTTCCAAGATGCAGACAAACTTAATCACGCTTTTATAAGGTTAGATTTTTGTGGAAGTTCTAATAAATAATCACAAAAATTACAGCATAAGTGTATAAAATGCTGCAGGCAGAAATATAACTAGAACCAACAGGCTTGATCATATTACCCTGTTCTATCAAACTTGAAGCTCTAGTTTCCAGTTACATCTTACTGTGATTATAAAATTGTGTTACCAACATACAAAATACTAAATGCTCAGGTACCATGGTTTCTGACTTAGTGTATAATCCAACATTTTGCAAGGTTTTCATATAGTCTAAAAAAATAACAAATCCATTGCTTCGGAGAGAGCATGTTTCTACGATGTTCCTCAGATTTGGAATAACCTTTCGTATAGTCTGCACCAACGCTGACGCACTGGTTGCAGCATTTAGTTGTGAGCATGAGGTGATGCTACTCTTCATCAATTCATTAATATCAAATCTCAAGGTACAAGGAACTTTTGTTCAAGTAAAGCAACTAAAACATTTGTGGAGGTTGAAACGGTGCAGCAGGAAATGTGTTGCATTATAAAGCGGGTAGTTCTGGTCCTTAATTCTGATTGGCTAAGCCGTTTGTCCAGCTGTGACTATATTAACAATTATCTCTGAATGCTTCACATTCATATCAAGGCATTATATACAATATATTATTAAAGGGCTTGAAAGCCCTATATTGTTATGCTCGATATTATTATTATTTTTCTTAAACGGAATTTCTGTGATTCAGCTCAAACAGCTCAATGTACAGACTCCGTTTGAACACCGTCACGTAGGAAGTACACACCCAACATCCAATCAGGATTAGGGGGCGTGGCCAGATGAGGTCATCAGCACAGTCTGCTGTATATTTTGGCTCACACAGTTTATAGAAGCCCTGGAGCATCAGGGCAACTTTTAAAGTCACTTTCTTAGCATTTAACCCCTTCATGGGCACAGCATTTTAAGCCCTCTCTGTAGTTCCTTCAGAAAATACAAATCTAGTTATAAATTGTGTACCATTTATGGAAAAACAGATTAATATAAACAGGAAGCTGATTCCTGATCAGCCATAGCCTGTATACCTTTACTCAGCAACCAATGTACACTTTAAATTAAAATTAAAATTAAATTGGGTCATTTAGCTGACACTTTTATCCAAAGCGACTTACAAGGTGAGCACATTGTTCACACAACATCCTTGGAGCAATAAGGGTTAAGGGTCTTGCTCAAGGACCCACACTGGTAACTTCAGTGGACCTGGGATTTGAACCCCCAACCTTCAGATTGATAGCCCGACACCCTAACCACTGAGCTACCATGCTCTCAACCACGCCTTTAAAAACCAGATTAGATTAAGTTACAAAAAAAGCAGCAATAGGCACATTATTGAATCAAACTTTTACATTATAGTATGTATAAAAGCATAAGGCACTCAAGGTTGTGCATTATTGTGAATAAATTATGGGAAAGAGCTTCAACAACACTTTGTGTCACGCCTAACAACACCTCTTTCACTTCTTGTGCTGTATTTCTTTATTAACCACTTGTGGATATTTTGCATTCACTATATATAACTATTCGGAGAGGAGGAAAAAAATCAATTTCTAATGGCATTTGTGTTGGTCCACAAATTGGACACATGACACATGACAATAAGTTCAAAATCTTGATGATGTGATCTGGGAAAATCCTCTGTAAAACATTCAAGGATGTTGCTGAAATTTGTATTGGCATCTATCTAGTGCTAAACTACATTAAACTGATTGGCAACCTTCAAGCTTACAAAGCAATGACGTGCAACATCTCATTAAAAGTCCATTTCCTGCATTCAACCTTGAACTGTTCCCTGGTAATCTTGGTGCAGTGATAAACATGGTAAACACTCACTAATTGCATGATAGAAAACCAGTTTCAAAACCTGTATATGCTGTCTAAATATTGCTGGATATTTATTTTTCTCAAAAGTTTAAATGATTCCCCATTTCCTAAATAATACAATACGAAACTATATTTTCATTTGGTGTCATATATTAATGAAACTTTTCAAACAAACTTGCAGGCAGTTCTAAAGAACACAGTTGATGAGCATCAGAAATAGTCATGCATTTGTAAAATAAAAAAAAATTAATAAATACATTTATTTAAAAAAAATACAACATTGAAAGATTTTCCTCATTCTTTTCGCTATTCTGTGTACTTGTTCACTCTGTCAGTAGCAATATCTTATAGAGTGAAGGTGAGTCTGCTAATTGATTTTCAAAATGCTGTTAAATGATAGATTTAGTTGCATAAGGCAAGAGAATTTATTGGACAAAAAAACATGCTCTAAGTAATCCTTTCAAATTTATAACGATGAGGTCTGGCAGAGTTTAAAAAGAGCCTGTATAAGTGTCCACAGGAGTAAAAATAAGGAGCTCATTAAAAGTATGGGTGAAATGGTAGTCTAATGCAAGGCCAGACTGCATCCCTGCGCAATTGATTCTGTCATAGATCAGACACTCTTAATTACAGTCTGCTCTGTACTGCTCCGGGGGATTGCTACAAATCTGCGAAATCTGCCGAGGATTGCTCTATTGCCCTCAAAAGATTTAGAGGCAGAGCAAGAACAAGAGAGCTAGTGAGATAGATTCTTTTGGCTGTAAGTCTCAAAAGGACCATTATCAAAAGTAATGCACGGTCTATGTACACAGCATCCATTTGACTAAAACACACAGCGGAGACATTTGTGAATATAGTAATTTTTTCAACATTTAATCATTAGTTTAGGCCAAAACCTACTCGTCTTTCAGCAAAGCGTCGTAGTAAAATGCTTCATGCAAATGCTTTAGTAGTCACTAGTGAAGTATCAGATTTGACTCTTTTCCTAAGGGTTATATTTATGCTGATAGGTGTATACGGCTGATCAGAACATAACAATGCAGTTTGCAATGGCACATACAAGGTGATTCACAGTTCTGAAAATATTAAATAGACACTGTTTAGGTGTCTTCTAATGAGTTAGGTGTCTTCAAATTTTATTAGATCAAATGATTAATCAAGAAGGGTGGCATGGTGGCTTAGTGGTTAGCATGTCCGCCACACAGGGGATTCCAGGTTAAAATTGAAACCTGGGTGGATTTCCATGTACTTCCCGTGTAAGCGCGGGTTCTCCGGTTTCTTCCCACAGTTCAAAAACACGAATATAAGGTAAATTGAATGGTTTAAGTTGCTCCATATAGAGTGTGTTTGTGTCTGTCTAAGTCAGTGAGTGAGCCCATCGAAAAATTGGCACCCACAAACAGTGTTAATACAATTTCATAATAAATCAGCAGAAAAAATTAATTTCCTTCGAAAGACAGATCGGTATCAGACAGCT
The DNA here is from genome assembly GCA_019802435.1 of Corydoras maculifer. NCBI lineage: Eukaryota > Metazoa > Chordata > Actinopteri > Siluriformes > Callichthyidae > Corydoras > Corydoras maculifer. The sequence goes on from JAFMOD010000321.1 coordinate 472,479, forward strand.
AGGTAGTATTAGCACTATTGTTAAGTGCTATGATTAAATAATTAATTACTTAAGTTCAGTTGTCGAAATAATTAAATATATCATACATTTAAAATTAACTAACACTGGCTGCATAGAATATGATAAGCTTGAATGCAAAGCAATTCACTTTTGGGCTGTAACATTCCCCTGGAAAAGGACAAGTCACTGAATATCACCAAATATGATTAAATAAGAGAAGGTCATGAGAAGTATTAGATTGTGGGAGACAGATTAAGGCTGGAACTCAATTCTATAAAGCAATTCGTTCCTGCTTTGTATAACATGCAATAAAGCAACCTGACATCCGCAGTACTACCAGCACACAGCACCAGGGGGCACTAAGAGACAACAATAAGGCTGTAATCCTTACTAAAGCTTAGACAACACCTCCATGTATTTTGTTCTAAATGTTTCTGTCAAATATCGATCAATACAATGTCCCGAATTTATTGAACAGTATCAATTGCTAGAAAAAGTTAAATGATCCATAAAAAAAAATAATAAATAACTTTTTTTTCAAAACCACAATGCTCAACAATGTCAGGAGGAAATCTTACAGCTGACATAAATTTGTACACAAGCAAATCTGTATTTATTATAATTCATAAATAAATAAAATTATTTGTTAGGCTAATTTTTCAAACTAGTCCCAATACTTAATGTATAAATAAATGTTATTATTCGGAGGGTTTAGCAACAAAATTAAGAAATGTAAAATGTAAAAAAAAATACATATTCTGTCACTGCTTGGCTCATCTCACAGTGAAAAGAATTTTTTTTATTTATTTATTTTTTGCCACAGGCCCACTTTTGGGTCATGAGGACACAACATGGCCTAATCACCACTGACAGTGTAATTTTGTCAAGGTCTAAGTCTTATGTTTTTCCTCTGCAGCAGACCTTTAGATATCTTTTGGAGATCACCCAAACAGAAAATTACAATTCACCTCTGAGCTACCACAAATGATATCAGGCAAGTTATGTGTATTTTATCAGATTTATGCTGCGGGGCAGGTGAGATAACCAAACTATGGAGTATTAAAGTGTGAAATATATTATTTGATATACATTATATACTGTATTTGCAATAGGAAAATGTAACTGTGCAGAAAAAATACTTATATTTATGCACCATTTTCATCACTGTTCAGACCCAAATTAAAATAGAAAAAAACTGCTTGAAAATCTGTTCATATTTAAAGATGCATGGGCCCAATTTCATGTAATAGCAGCTGTGCCTTTATAAAGTTGCTGTCAACATAAATGTCATGCTTTACGTCAGAATAAAGTAAGATCTATGATCCATGGGCCAGTTCTGATACACTGTATAATGAAATCAATTTCTCAATACCAGCCCTTGGGCTGCTGTTAAAAAAGCCTGTGGCGAATACAATAAAATCTAAACTTTCTTGCATTTCAAGCTTATCCATTCTAATAAGCACAGCCATCTTCTCTCATGTGGTGAAGAAAAAGAGGCAACATCATGATCTGAGATCCAGGTCAAGCAAGAACCCATGCTCTAAAAACCCTCATCAAGAGAGAATTAGAGAAAGTCTATTTTATTCCTAGCCCACCCCTTACTAGAAAAAAATTATGGCATGTGGCACACTTCTAAAAGTATTAGAAAAGGGTAATTAAAAGAGTATTAACATGCAACAAAATTAGCAAAAGCCAATTTCCAGCAGGTGGACATGTTTGTAAAAAGACACAGATAATAAGGTTAAAGATGTAACAGAATCTTGTAATGAACTACAATGAAACTTGAAATGTCTCCTTTTCCGGTCGAACAATAACGGAGCCCTGATTTGTATACCTCTGCTCTTTTGCTCTGTGTTGCCTGCACTTTACTCTTCATTAGCTTTAACATTTTTTTCTGAATGTTTAATAAGTGGGCGGCATGGTGGTTAAGTGGTTAGCACATTCGCCTCTCAGCACTAGGGATTCCCGGTTTGAATCCCCATCTGGGTGGAGTTTCCATGTTCTCCCCATGTCCGGGTGGGTTTCCTCCGGGTTCTCAGGTTTCCTCCCACAGTCCAAAAACATGGATCAAGTCAATTGAGTTCTACAAATTGCGCCCTATAGAGTGTGTTTGTGTGAGTGAGTGTGTGCCCAGCGATAGATTGGCGCCCTGTCCTGGGTGTATCTGCCCAGCCCCCGAGATGTTCTCCCCTGAATGGGCATGGGGAACCCCACCGCGACCCTAATATAGGATAAAGCGGAAGATAATGGATGAATGAATGAATGTTTAATAAGTGTTAGAATGGCAATGAAAGTGACACTGCCCAGACAGTGGCCTATGTTTGAGCTCTAGGTAAAAATAAAAACCTCTCCAAATATCAGACAGACCACATCAAAAGGGGAAAATACAAAATGTTTCAGAAAACTATAGCAGACTACAGGTGCTTAAAGTTAGGTGACACAGAGGGTTGTTCTGTAGTACTCTGATAGAAGATATATTCCTGGAGGCCCTGGCAGTGTCCTTGGTATAAAGACAATAGGGATGATATCTCAGGAGGGTTGGAGATAAAAACTAAAGAGTCATTAAATAGCTGACAATTAGAACATAGAAATAAAATTGTCAGTGTGGTGGCTCAGTGGTTATCAGAGAACTGTGTGGTGCTGCTCAGTGGCTTCCTTTAAAGTTCAGCTTTGTTTGAAGCCGTGCACTTTACAATCTGAAGCAATAACAATCTGTCCTCAAGAATGTGTGATCAAGTAACACTTGAAAAAAAACAAAAAAAACTTGTTTTTACCACCACATTTGAGGTTCATAATGTAAAAAAAAAACAGTGATGGAAACACCAGTGTTTGTGTATGTTTCAAATCCATCCACTAATACATTTCCAAGCAACAAGCCAAGTATCACAAAACATGTACAAGCACCCTCTAGAAATCTGTTTGAATAAAATTGTAATTGCATCCCATATCCATTGTTAAGGGAATAATTAAGTTCAAATCAACCGGCACTCTAATAAACCTGGCAGCGAGAGGACTCCAGTGTATCCTGCCCCACTCTGATGGAGGCAGATTATTACAGAGAAAAATATTTCCCCAGAGATAGCGAATGGAGTTGTTCAAATTATGGCATTTTGGGGTCAACAAGAACTCTCTGTTCAATACTACAAATTTATCTCCCACATACTAGAACACTAGAAGAAAAAGGCTTTCTGAAGTTGGCAAGTGAAAACCTGGAATAAAAATATGACTGTCTCTGCCAAGAATCTACAGCTGAACTGTGGGGTAAGCATCTAACACTGATACTAGAAAAACATCACCAAAAGGTACAAAAAATAATTCAGCAAACACAATCAAGCTTCTGGCATCTCAAGTTCAATGCCTCACTTGAGATGTATGCTATGGATGGAAGGTGATGTACAAAAATATTTACCAGAAAAATAAAAAATATAATATATGCTCAATGATGAGGTGGCTTAGTGGTTAGCACATTCGCCTCTCAGCGCTAGGGATTCGAATCCCCATCTGGGTGGAGTTTCCATGTTCTCCCCGTGTCTGCGTGGGTTTCCTCCGGGTTCTCCGGTTTCTTCCCATAGTCCAAAAACATGGATTAAGTTAATTGAATTCTCAAAATTGCCCAATTTAGAGTGTGTATGTGTGAGTGAGTGTGTGCCCAGCGATGGATTGGCGCCCTGTCCTGGGTCTATCTGCCCAGCGCCCGAGACGTTCTCCCCTGGATGGGCATGGGGAACCCCACCGCGACCCTAATAGAGGATAAGCGGAAGATAATGAATGAATGAATGAATGCTCAATGATGTGTCAGCTGTAATGTAATATTTTTTTTATTGAGCATCATGTTGAATTGTTTAAGAATAATATTAAGGCTATTCTAAAAATAAATAAATAAACAAATAAATTAAATTAAATTAAAAAAATTAAAAAACGGGTACAGCGGTACACCACATATGGTAATCAATTTTATTAAAATAATCATAAAATATCATATAAATTCCCCAGGCTACATGCTACTGCTACTACCACATAAGCAATACCTCAGAAAGCATTTGGCTCCTACAACCAAAATGCTTGCCACTCTAATTAACTTGCGGCTATGCCTAACATAACTTAGAGAGCATGCACCCCTACTGTAAAAAGAAAATTAATAAACACAGAAGTCAACACTAGAGCTGACACTAGGGGGACCATTGATTACCTCCCTCCAAAATCAGCATTCGTGCATTTGTCCAAAAAATTCGCATGGACAATCCTAAAACATGAAGTGTAAATTTTAAGGTATATTTAGTACATTTTTTTATTTATTTTGAATATATACCACCGTGCTCAGGGACTAATGTTTATTATTATTTGTAACTAAATTAAGGTTTTTGTACCACTAATTAAATCTGAAAAAGCAAAGGATTTTGGAATAATATAATGGCTGGACTTTAAGGATGCTGTAAGTAATGCTATAGAACTTGCTTTTGGAATTTGTGAACACATATGAGGTGGAACTTCGGCAAAATAAGATCAAATCAATAAAGAGGAAGTTGTATGCAGGAAAGCAAATGACATTTGACAAGAGACATCTGTGACATTTCCTTTTTCATGTTCCGCTGGCACTTTCGAGTGAGTCCTCTGGCTCAACCCGCCTATTCTCCTTGAGCTGAGGCTGAGCGCGGATTACTTTAATATCACGCCTTTGTTCTCAATCTCACATAAACAGCTATGGGTCAGTTCCAGGTGATCAAATTGCAGTGTAAGGCTACTATTTGTGAAAGTGTAAGAATGTCTTCAATAACTTAAGAAAGAGTCTGGTCATATGCTTCTATTTAGCTCAGACTGGTATCTAAATGTATTTTTGTTTAAAAAATTTTTAAACATTAGTGAACATTTATGCCACTGGATTTATCTCGAAAAGGTCTAGTTTTATATATTTTTGTTATCATTTCTTTAGCTTTATCTAAAACAAATCAATAGTCTTCATACTTGTATACTTTATACTACTTCAGAGATAATAACTCCATTTTTTCACTTACATTTTCAACACCCCACATGCACATTCACACATGGATACACACGAACATCACATTTAATTAACGGTACTTTTTGTTTTCAGCTCCTTCTGTGCTGCACAAACAGAAAAAAAAAAATATATATATATATTATACTCTTATCTTTTAATTCATGAGGTAATTTGTATCAAACAATTAAAGTAATTCAATTAAAAACCAACTGTAAATAGCTAACATGAAGAGAACAAAAACTTTTAACAAAACTAAATTAAATTATAACATAAGTGATTGGGGCTTATAATCAAGTAAGCTGTAAAACAAAGCAATACTGAAATAAAATGAATAACGACAGATCAAATAGGGCAGAAACAACACAGTACAAAGTACTAAACATACATAGATAAGGTGAAAATTGCAGGATTATTGAATGATGGAGCTTTAAATAAAATCACAGTTAGTATTTGTTAATTCCTTTTTAGGAAGATCACACATGCTGGTGATTCTTTTAGAAACACTGGGCACCATTTGGTGTAAAGCTGGCATAGTGAATTATGTTCTGAATGTTTAAGGGTAGTTACACCTAACTAAATGCTAAACCATTGTTTACACAGCTTGTCTTATTCATTTAATATAACAACATTTTCTGGATATGATTATTTTTACTACTTTTAAAACATATTTCCTTTTACATAGTTAACTTCCTTACTTTTAGTTTGTTATTGTAGTGATGTTCACAGAAACGTTTATGTGTGCAAGGCATGTGTCAGGTGTTGTTTTGATCATAAAGGTTAAAGCTTCAGTGTGGCAAGATTTAATCAAATTAGATCACAGATGGGCGGCACGGTGGCTTAGTGGTTAGCACGTTCGCCTCTCAGCGCTAGGGATTCCCAGTTTGAATCCCCATCTGGGTGGAGTTTCCATGTTCTCCCCGTGTCTGCGTGGGTTTCCTCCGGGTTCTCCGGTTTCCTCCCACAGTCCAAAAACATGGATCAAGTTAATTGATTTCTCAAAATTGCCCCATATAGAGTGTGTCTGTGTGAGTGAGTGTGTGCCCAGCGATGGATTGGCGCCCTGTCCTGGGTCTATCTGCCCAGCGCCCGAGACGTTCTCCCCTGGTTGGGCATGGGGAACCCCACCGCAACCCTAATAGAGGATAAGCGGGAGATAATGAATGAATGAGATCACAGATGCTGTCTTAACATTAGACTTAATAAAAGTTGAGAAAAATTAAATCTGTCAGAGAATTAGAACTCTAAAATATTAAAGTTTTAATATTTTAATAATCCCCATGATATCAAAAATCACAACAAGCTATATGATGTACAGTATATGAATGAAGATTTTACAAACAAAAGCTGTAATAAACTCTAATTATATTATTCACCCAAAGCAAATAAAATAACCTGGGAAACCCTTTCTTCTGACTACTGGTGTGGGCTCTTATTCTAGATGTGCTTGCTCGGTTTCACCTGAATTCTAATCACCTGTTGCTCATTTTCTGCCCATCAAGTTCTTCCTGGTTTCTCTATTTAGAATTAGAAACAGAACACTTTATTAATCCTCGGAGGAAAATTGCATTAAGACCGCTCTGTAATGTGGCAGAGTCTTTTTCTACTTCTAGCTACACAGTTAGCATTCAGTGGCGTGCATACCACTGACACAATAATTGCACAGATGCACTGGTAACTCACTACACCTGCAGGTGCATCCCTCTAGCACTGATACTTGCCATTTCGATAGTGTTTCTCAGTTCTAAGCTGTCTAAAATCGTCTTCATCTGGGCTAGGCTGACCTTTGTTTGCTGCTTTGCTGATGCTATTTTTGTGGTTGCTCTTTCATTTTATTTCTTTGCTTTTTACAGCTGTGCTCGTAAAAGATATTTGTCAATAAATATATGGAAAGTTATTCCTGTTCTGCCTCCAGTGTTGCATATTGTTCATACACTCAGTACTGACATGGTATGACCCAGTATTATCAATGTATGTAAATACTTGTAACATATATTTAAACATCCTGAATTTAGAACAGCAATAGTTAATCTAAAACAACAAAAAAGGCCTTTATACTTATTTCCAGGTTACTAATTCCACTTAACATACAAATGTACTTTATAGTTGAACATATATTGTAGCCCATCCAGTACGCTATATACTTTTTTTGTCTTCTTTACTCTGTTCTTCAATGGCCAGGACCACCACAGGACAGGTATTATTAGGATGGTGGGTAATTTTATGCACTGTGTTGACAGTGGTGGTGTGTTAGTGTGTTGCACTGCAGTGCTCCTGGGAATTTCAATCCTCACTGTCACTGATGGCCTGTATAATCCACAAACTAAATAAGTATAGTATCCAATATGCATCCTGTCCAGTTAGCATTAGTTTGTTCCTAATTACTATAAAAGCACTTTGTGCTTCATTTAAACTCAACCCTTTGACATCCTAGTAAGGATAGGATAGATAGATAGACAGTGTATGCCACATCAGCAAAGTAATCGGCAAAACCCACGATGCAGTAGTGCAAAAAAAAAAGATACCACCATCACACCACAGAGACAGAGCAAAGAGAATTCACTTCTGTCTCTGGAAAACAGAGTGAGGCTTATCTTAAATGAAGTGGCTTTAAGACACTGAGCATGGTGATTAAATAGACTCCAACCTAATGTAACTTGGGGTAATTTCTATGCACAAGCCTCTGCCTCCACCCAATGGCCCGGTCAAACATTTTATGTATAAAAAGGAGGTATGTTAAAAATTTTGACTGGTACTGTTCAAGCTATAGGGTTATATTTTGACTGTCTTTTGCAAAGGTCCCCTCATTAGTTTATTGCACACAGAGCATTGTGTTGTGCCTGTTCTCAGGTTTGGTCACAATAAATGTTCTCATTGGCTTGACTATACTCATTAAATAAACCAAAAGTTCAGACCCAGTGCATGTGTGTGTGTGTGTGTGTGTGTGTATGTGTGTGTGTACTTGCCATTATTTCCTAAACAACTATTACACTGTCTGCTAAAGAACTTTAGCTAAACTACAACAATAAAAAGTATTCTTCTTCCAGACTGACTCAATTACTACAATACTTTTACTAGTCAGTGAATAAAGCTAATCTAATATAACTATGCAAATGTTTAGAATAGAGGGTGTCCTTTCTTTAGTTTATCTCATAAAGGATCCTTGGTAAAAAGCATTTACATTGTCATTTTACATTTATTAATTTAGCAGATGCTTTTATTCAAGCAACTTTATTACGAAGCCTCGCTAATTCTTTATCTTCACATTTTCTTGTGCAATTATAACAATATCATTATAACTAACCAATTTGGATTACTGTTTTCCAAATATATTTTTTGCTAAACCTGTGTTCAATAATACTATAAAACAGTTTTGGCTGTGGGTCTGGTTGAATTCACAGACAGCATGTACTGTATAAACCAAAATGAATGGGGCCACTCAGAAATGGATTGGGGTCCAGGTGGTTAATAGGTGCATCAGAATCCAAGCAGTGTTGTCAATAAAGACTTTAATTGGAAATTTCTCAAGTGGAACTGCTTCCTGTATTTTGTCAAAGGGCACCTAGACCTGATTCAAACTTATTGAGCCTGCAGCAATTTGAACATCAGAAGGCCTGACCTGCAGTAGTATACTGCATCACTTCACACCTCTGTAGATATGTGGGCAATCATTTTCTATTTTAAACGAGTGGCTATAGAACATGATTTCCCTATCCTCATATCACACATTTAAACTAGGGGGTTAATGCGATGCATCATCTGTCATTGTTAATCTGCTTGCAAAAGGCTACTGTAATAACAACATAATTACTGTTACAAATGCTAAACTGTGCAGTTAGTGTGAGTGTCACAACAGGTAAACAATGTGACTCAAAAGTGTAGAGAATGTAATTAAGTGATATGTTTAAAATTGTGTCAAATGTATGGCATCATAAAATGTCATATTCTTAACAACATAACTTCATTCTTTGCCTAACAATTAATGCTAAAACTCATCATTCTTTTCGACTCTGCTAACAACTGGCATACAGGTTTTTGTACAGAATCACAATACAATTCAATTTGCCCTAATGAGGTTCCTGGTTCATTTTTAAAAAGCAAAGACAGAAAAGAATTGCTTTTTCTAGTCCAGCTAACGATCCAAATCCTCTTTCTTTTCAATCAGCACTTCTTAAATTGCAATGTCGGCCTTTTTTTTTTTTTTTTTTTTTGTAATGAACCAGACAGTAATTTCCATGTTAAGTTAGCAAACAAACGTTCATGAATAAATAATAAGAAAGAATGATTTTTACTTTTTAGCTGATGGTTTAAAAGTTTGAAGTTTTTTTGCTTTGCTTTTAACTTTATAAAATGAGCCTATTGTTTCAAGTAATATCGCTAACCAAGTTTAAACTCTGTAACATTTTGGTAAAGAATTCTGGAAATACATAAATATTAATATACAGTACCAGTAAAAAGTTTAGATACACCGTCTATAGCACCAACTATATAATACCTGCTCTGTTATGCTACTATTAGGGGCCTGGCCATTAAAGAACTGAGTAAAGGGACTAACAGTCTGAAAGTCTGAAACTTTTTACTTTAAGAGCTGATAAAATTAGAGGAGGTGCAAAAAGGAGGTGTTTTCAAACTTTTGACTGGAAGAGTACATATAGCTATATAAAAAAGTAAACACAGCTAATATAGTTTCCCTCAATATTAAAAACTAACAGGCAGAAAGTGTTAAAAAAAAAAAAGTTTTTTAAGTCATATGCACTGTTACTTTTCAAACAAAGCTCTAAAGGCTCCATTTGCCTCGCCTTGTGGTATGTTATTGGCAATTTAAAATCACGTTTAAAAGCAGCCAGTGGAGCACATTTAAGGTGCTAGGCGGAAAGATGTTTAAAACCCCATTCAAATGCAATCTACAATCAATCCCCTGAGTTTTATCTAGTGCTGCACCAGCTCAACCATTTGTGGTAAATAACTCTGAGTAATGGTGTCAGAATCAGTACACAGTGCTACCTGTCTTCTCCGTATTAAAGCCCCAGACTTAAACAAATGGAATACATGATGGCTGCAAACTGCTTTTAACAGCTCAAAGAGTAAGAGCATATGCCAAAATAATGGAACAGTCACAAAAGCGACATGGTCTTTTATGCACCATGGCTTTTTAAATTTTTGATGAAATTTGCAGGCTTTTATTAAATTTAGGCCTCCCAAGTTTGTAGCATTAGAAGACTTTCCTGCTTAAACAGAATTGATTATGTATGCAAACCTAGGTTTTAGATTGTTGCTAAACATTTCTACTGATTCCAAAACTAAAACAATGAGTCTTTGTTTCTGAAATGTGCTAAACTGTGCCAACCTGAAGTAATTTTATGACAAGAATCTCCAACCTGTAACAAGTCATATCTTTCTAAAGTATGCTATTGCAATACTGGCATAATGGCTTTTAAAGTTGACCATATCCTGAAGTAGGCAGATAAGTGCTGCGCTTGCTGCACACTTGCTCAAGTGGAATAATGATGATAGAGACAGCTAGCTCTCCAGAATTAAATCCTTAAGTGCCAACTTGGACCTAAACCAGTAAACGCTTGGTAAACAACAATGGGCCAATACGACACAAGTTTGAGAATTTTAATTTGATAGTTGGTTAAACCTTCTGAATCAGGTTGGCCTTACTCACTTCAGAAGATTTACAACACTGCAGACTTTAGTTCCAATACATCTGGCTTAAACATTTAGCTGAAAACTTTGATTAATTAGATCAGGTGTTGGATTAGTTCTGGAATGAAACTGCACAGTGATAGATATGCAGCAGCCTGACTGGCCAACCATAATGCAGAAGCCAAGTTTAGAACATTAGTTAAGAGAGTGTCTGACATTTGAAGAAGTCTTAATTTGTAAATTAGTTAAAACACTTATGAGTTAACTCTCATCATGCTTATCTGATCAATAATATAAATAAATATTTCCTTAAAACTTTTATCGGCTTGAGTTATATTTCGCTTTAAATAAGTGCTTCAGACAAACTTTACTTATATCTATAATGTTTAAGGAAAAACAAAATTACAAAGTACTTAAAATTTCATGGAAAAAAAAAAATATGCATATGGATTCAAACTCATGTGTGACAAAAAGTTAACTCAAACGAAACTTGAATTGCATTTAGACAATTAAATGCCTGTAACTGTATCTAACTGTTTCTGACGGTAGTGCGGTGACATTATGTGAAAGGCGCAGTACATTGTACATTGAGGGTAATTTGCCCCCCTTTTCGGGCCTCCGCCTAATGACCGTGTGCAGCCTTTATAACCTGTAACACCTCATACCGCGGAGAGCAAGCTTGCATAGACTCAACAGGAGCAGGACTTTTAACTAGCTACTGTATACCTGCCAACAGCTGTTTGATGTAGATTAAAATACTGTCTGTTAATAAAGCCCTTTCCTGTCCATGAAAAATCATGTCTCCGTTCCTCATTCCTACCAAGCCCCATTACACTGTTTTTCTGAACTGAACATTTAGTATTATAGATGATATTTCCCTAAGTGCTTACCCAAAAACTACCTTATACAACTCAAAGCATTTTTTTTTCCCTAGTTGTTGCTCTGTCTTTTCGCCTTTGTTACATTCGCTAATACAACTGCGCACCAGCAGACACCCACACGCTCTCACCCCCCCACTATTACTGCCCTGCAGGTGTTCTTGCTGCCTTGTTCTAGCATGAAAGCCACTTGCTCTACTCTCATATGTACAGCTTACTCATTTTATCAGCCTCCTGGTCCCAAAACAACCACTACAGATAATATTGAGGCAAATTATTCACATTTATTGTTAGAATGACAGCAACAAATACATGAATCCATACATGCAAATATTATAGCAGCAATGACATGGTAAACTATCATAAACACTAATGAAATGCAAGTGGTTTAAAGTTTAATAAAACTGCATACTTGATAAAGGTTCAAATGCAGATCTGGGTGGAGTTTTCATGTTCTCCCCGTGTACTCATAGGTTTCCTCCATCTTGTCCAATTTCAACCACAGTCCAAGATGAGTTAGCTGCTCTAAATTGCCCCACATACTGTGGTGTGTGTGTTTGTGTGACTGGGTGTGGTCCCAGCAATGGATTTGCACCCTGTCCTAAGGTGTCTATGCACAGAAACGTTCTCCACTAGATAGACAAGATGAATCCCACTTAAGCAAAGAACATAAAAGACCAAGACCACCCTTACAAGACCAGCATGGCTTCAGGTTTAATTATACACTAGACACAAAAATGGATGAACAGGAAACTGGAATAAAGAAGATTAATTTTTATGTTCACCAACCAGCAGACTTACATGACAAAGATGACCCCAATCATTCATTACGTTTTGTCACAGTCATACTGAATTTAGAGTCTATCCCAGGTACATTGGATGCAGAATGAATTTTCAGATTAACTTAAACATGTCACTTTATTGGACAAAAAATTAAAATCTACAAAAAGTTGGTTGTTTTTTATTTATTTTATTTTATTATTATTATTATTATTTTTTGTTTAGATGTATTGAAAACTGTTGGTGAAAATATTCAAGAACATGACAAAGACATACCAGGCTTATTAAGAGTGATAAAGTGATTTATTTTGCCTATTGAGCTTACGCACATATTATTTTGTCTTCCACATTTAACCCATCAGTGCAGTGAAACGTGCACATATACAGACACTGGTGAGGTGTGCACACATGCCCACAGTGGTGGGCAGCCCTGTATATGACCTGCATAACCTGCCAATAGGGTTAGGCACCTTGCTCAAGGGCACTTCAGTCATAGAACTTGGTGCGACCATGAATCGAACCAGGACCTTCAGATCGCATGGCTGGTTCCTTAACCACACGTCTGCGATTGCCCCTGAAAATAATCTTCTAATTTACATAAGTTTAGGAACTTAATGAAGGAGTAAATATATATATTGATATACACCAACTATATTTAAGTTTATAAGTGTAATAAGTGTAATAGGGCGGCATGGTGGCTTAGTGGTTAGCACGTTCGCCTCTCAGCACTAGGGATTCCCGGTTCGAATTCCCATCTGGGTGGAGTTTCCATGTTCTCCCCGTGTCTGCGTGGGTTTCCTCTGGGTTCTGTGGTTTCCTCCCACAGTTCAAAAACATGGATCAAGTCAATTGAGTTCTCCAAATTTTCCCATATAGAGTGTGTATGCGTGTCTGTGTGAGTGAGTGTGTGCCCAGCGATAGATTGGTGCCCTGTCCTGGGTGTATCTGCCCAGCGCCTGAAACTTTCTCCCCTGGATGGGCATGGGGAACCCCACCGCGACCCTAATATAGGATAAAGTGGAAGATAATGAATGAATGAATGAATGAATAAATGAATGAATGAATAAGTGTAATATTCTCCCTACACCAATTTTCAAAACATCTCAAAGTGTTTCTTAACCAAAGTTGTCTGGCATCTCTAGACAAACGTGCCACCCACATAATCACACTGAATGAGCGCCGTCTAAAAAAAAACCTACTTAAATGCGAGGATGTGGCTTTTCCTGTGGTTCAAACTGAAGTGTGCAATGTTCAAAAGTAGCTGTTCATAAAAAAAATTACTGAAAAAGAAGTCAAAGCTGAAAGTAGAGGAGAAATTGTAGTTTAGATTCATTGAGTTTTTTTTTGCTGTTTTCAAGTAAACATTTTAAGCTCCAATCTTGTCTACAATACTTTTTTGATGCTCAAATTATTTACAGAAGCATTTAAACCTTAAGTATTTGTGGCTAATCCTACTACAGAGGTCCATGGTTAAACATGTAGTACATTTGATCCTCATGCTGGTGGGCTTCAGATGCTTTTTTGCTTCAGAATTTTTAAAGGCAAAATGTCATGTCTTTAGTTCAATGAGAATTCTTTGTAATAAAGCCCCCCCATAGAGTAAGTTTTTATCATAATAAGAAGCATATGATAGTGAAGAACAATATCCTGCATAAAGATAATATCATTTATAAATGTAAACCAATTTCCTGAACTGAAAGCACTGATATACTCCTTTATTCAAGATGGTTTTGACTTGGTTTTGTATTTAGTAAAATTTAACAGCTGTAACCAGTGTTTCACTAAAAGTGTGGGCATATCATAAAAGGCTGGATCATTTTTCATTCTCATCTTTTCTCATCATATAGTGACACTTTTTTATTTTACTTGCTGTTTAAAGTGTTTCTTTCTGTCGTCATTTATTCTTATGTCAAAAAGACTGAACAGTATGATTACATTTGATCTGCCATACCGTAAAAATAAAAATTATTATAGAATGCTTTAACTATACAAAATTAAAATTTTTTAAATCATTTTTAATTTTTTTCTAATATACTTATAATGAGGGCCATGTTGGAGCCTATCCTAGAACTCTTATTGTGAAAGGCAATCAAAAGACCCTGGGACAGGTCATTAGTTCACTGCTGGGTGAACTCACAGTTCAACAGATTCAAACACACATACATTTGCACCTAGGAGCAATAAAGAAAATTGTCCACTCTGCCTGGGAATTGAATTGACCTGCTTGCTGTGACCACTAATGGCTACACCACTGTGCTGTCCCAAGGGTGATAAAGAAACTGCTATTAGTAATAGAGACACATTCCTTAAATTAATAATACATTATGCTTGTAAAATGTAAACAGGACAGTAATGTTGCTGCCTTGCTGCAATCATGAAGCAGCATGATGCTTTGGCTTTAAGTGTTCATGCATAGCCTTTGTATTGCGATGATTAACTATTTCCAGCTTGAATGCTTGCAAAGCTCTGTTCAAAATACAACACTCTACAGCCTAGATAATCATGGATGAGTCATTTTTAAGCTGTGGTTTGTTTATTGCAAAATGCATGCTTTAGTTGAAAGTATCTATTCATTTCATTAAGACATGTTGATGTTCATTATGAAAATTGTTGACGTTTTGATAATTACTGACATTGATTTTATCTCTGACCTGTTTATTCCGTTAATGGCTCGAATGGATCAATGCAGGGAGAAGAACACCCCATGTCTGGGTCAGCTGAGCTACTTAACAATCACTGAGCAAACAGCCGAATTAAAGAACAAATCACGACCAAGATAAAAACAAAGAAAAGTAAAACAAAAAGCACAAGGGAAAAGAAAATAGGATAAACAAGAAAACAACCACAACTTACTGGCTTAACTAATCATGAGTGAAAACTGTGTGAAACTGAAAGTTAAACAAGCAAAAGTAGACAAAGCCTTACAACCAAAACCAGGTGTTAAAACTATAAATCAGGATGAGCTAAAAACAACAAGAACAATAGAAACTGGACAGTACCTGTGTTCCTTACAATCATGCACAATAACACAAATCTTACCTTAGGAATGGAAGTAAATACAGTCAACCTAAACAAACATAACCAAAATAAAAGCAGTAATGGTCCTATGACATCACATGACATTGCAGACGTGTTTATCCAAAGCAAATTACAAATGTATCAACTTTGTTGTTTGGTACACGGGGTCAGCTTTCATACAGCACCCATAGAGCAATGAGGATTGAGGGACTCAAGGGTCCACAGTGGTAACTTTAGTGGACTTGAGATTTGAACACCCAACCTTCAAATTGATAGCTAAACACTGAACTTCCACACCCACCAGCAAAGACCCAAGATATACTTCAAATTTTACTGCAGCCTGTGGTGTAAAGAACTCTTTCAAAACAGTAGAGAACACTAGAACAGAAAGAAATAATCTCTGACCAGAGACAACCAGAACTCCTACTATTCACAGACTGTGCCAGAGTGTCGATAACCAATAAGAGAAGGAAGAGGAATCAGTGTAGACATTTACAACCACAGCAGCACAATTTTCATGCAATCATTTTGTTGAAAATACTATGGAAAATATTATGTACAAAATACTAAAACAAAGTCTTAACATTTTGTAAAGAACAATACGCTATTAACAAGAACTGAAAGAAATGCAGGTACCCATCACTGATCGCCTGATCTGCAATGAAGTGTAGATCACATTTAATTTAACACCAACTCAAAATTAATGACACACCAACAAAACGAATGAGATGCTTAATGAAATTTCATCAGTAAATATGGTAAATGCATCTGATGTTTATTTCTTGAAGGCATTTAAAATTTTCTCAGCTGCAGGTTTAACTATGGTAATCAATGAAAGATGAATGGAGCTTAAGACAAAAATGACCCTTCATCGTGTGTGTTTAAAAATGTTTTAAACTCTTAACAAAGGAATTTAGAAATTAATTTTAGAAAGCACTAACAAGCAAAGTATACCAACGTCATTGGTAAAATAAGCAACATAAATGCTAGACCATACAAACTGCACTACACAGCACTAATAAGAATCCTATAGTTACTTTCAACTTCTGACAGCAATAGCAGAAAGTTAAAAAAAATTTGTAGTAGTAGTAGTAGTAGTAGTAGTAGCAGCAGCAGCAGAGCTGTTCCTAATGCTATTAATGTTTATGCTTGAATATAAAAAAAAATGCTGTCTATTATAAAGCAAATAATTAAAAATATAAATTAATATACATTTAAAACCTCACATATGACCGACCATGAAAACTTTATTTGGAACATTTAGCAATGGTGAAATTCATAAAATGCCAGCAGCCTCCAGTAAATTCAACATAATGAGCAGATCAGTGAAAAGCTGTGTTCATAGATGGGTTGAGTTCTCCCAATGTACCAATTTTCTGGGATTTCCATGCACTATTTCTCAGTACCTTTTAAAGATTTTAGAATAACAATAAAACAGAAAGTAAGCAAGCTAAATTTAAAAAAGTCCACAGACATGCAATAGTGTTAATTGGTAAAAAAAATAAAACAATAACAAGTAACTAAAAAACAATTAATGTAGTTTACTATGGTATCATTACCTTTTATTAACCCTAAGCTTTGTGAGTAAACTTGCAAAGCTAGAATATATTTTGGAAATATTTAATTTTATTCCCCAACACATGTTTAAGTTTTATCAGATATTTGTATCTCATCAAGCTTATGCTAATTTTCTAATCAGTGATTCTGTTGTTGTGACTATTAAACTCTTATTTTTTAGAGTATTTTATTTTAACCAAAAAGTCTTACTAAGTGCAAAGGTGTTTTCAATTTATTGCACATTAGAGCACTGGATATTTATAGAATAAAAGGCACCTAAAATTTGAATCAACTGTGTGCTGCAATCATATCATTTACTAGAAATTGGAAGAAACTTTTTTTGCCATCCTGTGGAGAACTGAAATTAATTGAGACCGAAGATAGACCCTTGTCAGCATTAATAAAGTTGTGTGTTGGTGCATGTGTGTGTGTGTGTGTAAAAGGACAATCTTGACATGAACTTTGTCTAAAAGTTCTGTTCTTTTAAGCTATGAAATTTTTCAGTACCCCTTGTTAATAATTTGTATGCATTTGTTTTTAGACACTTCTCAAAACCCATTGATAAAAGTACAAGATAATACCTGGTGGTTTGTTAGGTTCATCCACATAAGCCAGTGTATTTTAAGAACATTATTTTAACATTATATTTATTACCACAGCATGTTTTCCACCTTTATTTTATGTGTAATATTTTAGGCCCTTTTATTAGAGAACCCCTTAACCCAAATTACCACTTCTCACAGTCCCACTGGTGTAAAAAGTGTAAAATCCAATCTCACTTCAATA
The DNA here is from genome assembly GCA_019802435.1 of Corydoras maculifer. Classification (NCBI taxonomy): domain Eukaryota; kingdom Metazoa; phylum Chordata; class Actinopteri; order Siluriformes; family Callichthyidae; genus Corydoras; species Corydoras maculifer. The sequence continues at coordinate 490,143 of JAFMOD010000321.1, forward strand.
TTTAGCTTCCGTTTTAAGAGTTGAAGCCATGCTATCTTCTGCTTTAGTATGGAATCCCATTATGGTACCGCGTAATCGTATATGTGGTTGCAGAGAGCGCCATTATCTGAATACTGCTGGCAATAAAATGTGATAAATATCCTTGGAGATAAGATCATCAAATGCTTTCCAAGGCTGCATGTATAATTAGGGGAGTGTCATTAATCATAAATTGCAGAGCTGTTCTCAGTAATGAGAGTCAGAAAGTGAAATTTATTAAGCTACCCAGCCACTAAGCACAATGTTTATTGCATTGAAATTTATACACCGCTCAAAGCCATAAATGATGCTTTGGTGTTAGAAATGAGAATATTGGTTAAAATGTCTTAAAAAAAAAAAGGTGCGATATTAAGAATTTCCCACCGTTCAGTCATTAAATCTTATAGTCTCATGTGGCATGGCTGCCACTGAGAGCAGAGCTGTTTTGTCATTGTTATACTACTTAATTAAGAGGCAGCTGTTGGGACAGTGAGATAATATCATGGAGATTTATCAGATAACTTGAGCTAATTGTGTACTCCCAGATTGCTGTGTAATCATTGCTACAATAACTCTAATCAAAATTATCATTACTGCAATTTATATACATGTTGATGCATTGGGGAGGTGGCATATATTAACTGGATACAATTATTACAATAAACTTTTAAAAGTTGCATTATCTAATAGAGAAAAAAAAAAACTATCACCATATCAGTTAAATGGTGATCATACATAAATCCATTCATCCATCCACTAGGGTTGCGGGGGTGTTCCTCATGCCCATCCAGGGGAGAATCTATCGCTGGGCACATTCTCACTCACACAGACACACACACACAAACACACTCTATATGGGGTAATTTGGACAATTCAATTGACCTTGATCGATGTTTTTGGACTGTGGGAGGAAACCGGAGAACCCGGAGGAAACCCACACGGACACGGGGAGAACATGCAAACTCCACCCAGATTGGGATTGGAACCGGGAATCCCTAGCTCTGAGAGGCGAACGTATTTATCATACATAAATATAGTTAAATAATAACGTAGATGTAGTTGCAGATATTAAAATGATAAATAAACCAAAATATTTAAACTATAATTTGTGCAGATGATAAACTCCAGTAATGTTCACTGCTCAAAAAAATAAAGGAAACACTCAAATAACACATCCTAGATCTGAATTAATGAAATATTCTCATTGAATACTTTGTTCTGTACAAAGTTGAATGTGCTGACAACAAAATCACACAAAAATCATCAATGAAAATCAAATTTATTAACCAATAGAGGCCTGGATTTGGAGTCGCACACAAAATTAAAGTGAAAAAACACACTACAGGCTGATCCAACTTTAATGTAATGTCCTTAAAACGTTGAATTGTCCTTAAAACAGTATTTTTCTTGAGCAATGCATTTCAAACACATTGTTATTAGTATAGTGTCAGGAGTACCTTACTGTGTGCACCTGTTAAAGACAATACGTTTCCTTCACTTGTCGATTTAAGATGCATTTAGTCTGTCTGTGTTCTGAGGGTGTTCCTCTTTTGTATTTAATAAATCCTTTGGTTGCTCTATTAATTTTTGCCGTCTTTTTCTCCTCACGGCTTGCTGGAGGCACAGCGTGACACATTTTATATAACTTGAGCTACTAAAAGTTCTAAATCCCAGTACACTAAATTGTGCTTGTTGAAACTCATTAGACAGGTCAATAAATATTTTTACAATAAAAAAGTACTTTATTCACTCATTGGCCATTATGAAATGCATACTTCATTATTTCTAACCCCACCCCCACCACCAATTTTATCATCTTCAGTTACCATGAAGACACTGTAATTCTACAATTACACACTGTTCTTTATTTTTTTCTCTCACATACTTTGTAAGTTCACTTTACTCTGTTAACTAATGTGTGTGAGTGATTGGGTGATTATTTTTATCACTGCAGAGTCCAGCCAACATCAGTTCAGATGTTGGCTGGACTCTTCTCAGTTCACAATGACAGATGTATCTGATAATACAGGTGCAACATGCCTACAAACCTCCACCATATCGATCTTAATGCAGTGCTGAAAACCATCCACCATATCATTAATGACTGTTTGCAAATAAAAAGGAAAATTCGTATAAACTTACAGAAGAGGATACATTTTAACCTGGTATGCAGTATTTTGCAGTATATCTGAAGTCGATGGAAAGAAAATCAGTTTGTCAGCTGTCTGATGCTTTGGCCAAGGAAGGTACAGGAATTAAGACTTGTGTGCAGAGGCGTAAATGAGATTCAATTCAAAATCATTGACACATGACACAAAGCCAACACGGGTTCTTCTCACAATCACTGGAACATACATCCAGTTATTGTTAATTTTATCATCAGTTACCTTTACTGTAAAGATGGAATTTGGTACTACAAACCATTTTGGTCCATTTTTTACTTTGTTCTCTACATTTACATTAAAATTGGGTCATTTAGCAGACGCTTCCAGAGAAGAGGGAGAACGACTAATATAAGCAAAGGAAAATAAACTCTAGCTACAGCTACAGGTATGTTGTCTAATGGGTTTATCAAAAAAGAATGGAGGAAGAAACAAAATAAAACACATGGAAACTGACAAACAAATGCACAAAAGGTAAAAACAAAAAGCAGCAATGAGTATTACACTGCAAGTAGTATGTGCAAGGCATAATTATTCTGGCACACATTTGAGTTTTTGAAATATTTAAAGTTTTGTTTATATTAAACGCTCATAAAATTTTACACAGTAATACATAGTAATGTACATTTACAAGTACATAATAATAAAATACTTAATTATAAATGGGTATCATGATTCAAAAAAAAAAAACCAAGCACAAAAATGACTAAAAAGGTTTGTTTAAGGTTTGTGTGATGTATAATTCCTATTTGTTTAAATCTGCAGTGGATGACTGCCAAAAATCAGAGAATTCTGCGTGTAATCTGCTATTATTATACGCTGCTTAGACTGAATAGCTTTTTAGTGTAGCCAATATTTACTAATATTCTTAAAAAACAAACAAATATATATATATATATATATATATATATATATATATATATATATATATATATATATACAAACTGTTAGTAAAGCAAAAATGTATGTGAAAGGAATATTCATTCATTCATTCATTATCTCCCGCTTATCCTCTATTAGGGTCGCGGTGGGGTTCCCCATGCCCATCCAGGGGAGAACGTCTCGGGCGCTGGGCAGACAGACCCAGGACAGGGCGCCAATCCATCGCTGGGCACACACTCACTCACACAGACACACTCTATATGGCAATTTGGAGAATTCAATTAACTTGATCCATGTTTTTGGACTGTGGGAGGAAACCGGAGAACCCGGAGGAAACCCACGCAGACACGGGGAGAACATGGAAACTCCACCCAGATGGGGATTCGAACCGGGAATCCCTAGCGCTGAGAGGCGAACGTGCTAACCACTAAGCCACCGTGCCGCCGAAAGGAATATTCATTCATTTATTTTGTATGTGTTAGAAGCTTGCTCTTCCCCGGGAGATCGGCTACGCGGGAAGGAACGCGCGCCTTGTGAGCATACACCGGTCCGCTGGATAAAAATGCTCCCACAGATAAAAGCCTGCGCAGGGATACTGCACAGCGCCGCACCGTGGTTGAGTGCGGAAGGAGAGTTCGGAGACACCAGGATAAAAACAAAACAGGGTTTTATTATTAAAAATGGTGTAGGGACACCAACAGAAAGGGGGGAATGAAACAAACGCGACTAACACCTAGATAAACCATAAACAAAGACGTGCACGGGGGAGAGGGAATACGGAAACTAAATACAAAAAACACACGGTCACGTGCACAAAATAAACCAATCACCCAACGGAGACAATGAGTCCATTAAATGAGGGACAGGTGCCCCAGGCATCTGTGACAGTACGCTGATCATCCTAATTATTATAATGGGATCATTAGTATAGGGGTGAAGTTGGTCTTGTTGGGCTTCCACAGCAGAACTCACACACCAACACATTTCAACATGGGAAAATTTACTATCTCTAATAAACCTGTTTTTAGACTGGAGGAAAAAAAAATACATGAAGAGAACATACAAATTGCACGAAGAACCTACCTACCTCTGCATTACTGTGAAAGCAATACACACTACACCACCTTGGGTACAACAAACTTAGCTATTTTTGTTTATTAGTTTAAACACATCATTAATCTCTAATTACTTTTGTCAAATTAACCCAATAATTGTGTAAAGTGTACAATGATTCCCATTAATCTTTGTGAACAGTGTGTCTTAGGGAAGCAAATGAATAACTCAGCTTTTGGTAAACATTAAAAGTTAAACTAGAGCAATAAATGAAAGAAAAATAATCAATGTGAATGTTCCTGTTCACCACTGTTTTTCTTGACAGTTTGAGTCCAAAGCATCTACTATTAAAGTTACTCTGATTCATTGTTTAGCATCTATTTCTTTTTAATTATGTGCCATCGATCTAGATCTAGAACTACGTCTATTTTATGTCTTTACTCCTTGCAATTTCACTGCATGTCCACAGGAGCTGTTGATGGGGGAAAAAAAGCAAGTTTAGATTAATTGTGCCTTCAAGCGCCATTCGGCTAAGATGCTGCAATGTGATTTATTTTGTTTTCGGCACATTTCCCGGCTCCACGTACAGCTAATATAAACGCATTTGCTCTAAATCTCTTTCATTAGAATGGGCCACCACTCCTGCACTGCCCTTGTGCACAGAAAGGAAGGTCTCCTGTTAAAATGTGATTTACACGCATGCTTAATAGTTTTCCTGACATTTATCAATGAGCTTCTCAGTGCCATGTCATGCCCTGTGGAGCAACACATTTCGTTTAGAATTTGAACAAAAATATGTTTTGTCTAAATGTATCTACTGGCATGACAGGTAACCTTCATTTAAAATGGGCAGCTGTACAAATTTCCTAGGATTTGATTCCAGTTTAGAATGAATAATCTTATTAGATGCCTTTGGAACTAAAACCTTTGTGTAAAAAGCTTTGATAGCCAGACAAATGATCAAGAATCACAATGCGCTGATACTGACCCATTTGTGTTACAAGAACAAATCAATAACATAAAAACACTCAACACAAAAATAATAGCCTTAACATGTAAGATCGTGATATGTGGCACTGCCTACACTAAAAGAATAAGCCTCATTCAGCACAGCTGACCATTTCTAGTATAGAAATTATTTTGTATGACTTTTGTAATTTTTGAGATTGGTTGCTGAACTGCCTTTTCAGAATGATCGTATTATTCCTCTATTTCCTTTTATCCTACATTTTTTTACTCCTTATTTTAGCATTCTTTTACATATCTCTTATCTGATTTAATGATCTCTGATGTTATTAACAGAGTGCAATTTTATCAGCATGTGTACACAAAACATCAGTTTTGAACAAATGTGCACTCATTATTTTAAATGTTAAAATGCACAACCAATCACATGTAGAGTAAACCAGGTACTGCCAAACCATCCATCCTATATTTACAAGATTCTGGATTACACACAAACACATACAGCGATTCCATCTCAGTAAGATTATGATTTGTTACCTCCTACAGCAACAAATTGGTATGATACATCTTGCCATGTGAGCCATTTTTACTACCCCTTTTATTCTGGCTTAAGCTAAAAAAATAATGAACTAAAATTTTATGCACACAAAAAAAAAAAAAAACACATCAACAATCATCTAGTCTGTACATATTTGATTAAAAGGCTATTGTAACATTTATAAAACACATATATATCTGGCAATAATAACACTTTAGTAATTCTGATATGCTGTTAATTTAAGAAAAATGCTTATTATTATTATAATAAGCATTTGCTTAGATACCATATATGGTCCCATGAAGAAGGCAGTTTTCCACCAGAGATACCATACCATAGCAGAAACTACGGCCCAAATTAATATCCAACATTTAGTCCCCAACGCTGAGAGGCCAATGTTTTAATCATTAAGCCACCATCCTGCCCCATACGCAACATTATATTCTAAAAATATTTATTGTATACCTGTGCATTACTTACTAATCATGTAGATCTAAATAAGTAATTTGACAGGCTTTCAAAATCTAGGGCTGGTAAGAACTGTAGAACTGAATTTAGTCAATTGTTTTTTCACATAAAATAAAATTAAAGCAATGAGTGATTATAGTCTCCTGCTATTTACCGTAAAGTAATACATTTCCTGTACAAAGGGGTGTTTGGATAAATGAAGTATAAAAGTATTTTGTGCAGATATACATGGGTTGTCATCACTCTGGCTTGGCTTGCTATCACTGTGCCACACTGGTGTAAGGATGCATACTGTAAGTAAGTCATTTGAACTTAATATGGGCAGAAATAAGTGATGTGTAAAAAAAATGCTAAAATAAGGAGTAAGAAAATGTAGGATAAAGGGAAATAGAGGCATAATACGATCATTCTGAAAAAGCAGTTCAGCAAACAATCTCAATAAAACAGGTTTTTGGAGTTTTACATCTGAACATCTTCAATGGTTACTTCTTCACAAGAATTGGTACTAGTAATACAGTCATAAGGATGCATCCATAGCGTCTTCAATTTATCTACAAACATGTCTTTAGAATGTTGGGGAACATTCTACTTGGTGCCAAATTAATGAATAATTAAGCAAACAGCCTCTCAGCGCAAGGGATTCCTGGTTCGAATCCATATCTGGGTGGAGTTTCCATGTTCTCCCCGTGTCCGCGTGGGTTTCCTCTGAGTTCTCCGGTTTCCTCCCACAGTCCAAAAACATGGATCAAGTCAATTGAATGCACCAAATTGCCCCATATAGTGTGTGTGTGTGTGTGTGTGAGAGAGTGAGTGTGCGCCCAGCGATGGATTGGCGCCCTGTCCTGGGTGTATTTGCCCAGCGCCCGAGGCGTCCTCCCCTGGATGGGCATGGGGAACCCCACCGCGACCCTAATAGAGGATAAAGCGGGAGATAAGAATGAATGAATAAGCAAACAAAATCATAATCTGTGGTGGATTATTATTTATTCATTCATTATCTTCCGCTCTATCCTATATTAGGGTCGCGGGGGGGTTCCCCATGCCCATCCAGGGGAGAACGTTTCGGGCGCTGGGCAGATACACCCAGGGTGCACATCTATCGCTTGGCACACACTTACACACACAAACACACTCTACATGGGGCAATTCGGAGAACTCAATTGACTTGATCCATGTTTTTGGACTGTGGGAGGAAACCGGAGAACCGGAGGAAACCCACGCGGACATGGGGAGAACATGGAAACTCCACCCAGATGGGGATTCGAACCGGGAATCCCTAGTGCTGAGAGGCGAACATGCTGACCACTGAGCCACCATGCCGCCCATTGGTTTATTATTGTGCAGTTAATTTACCTGTTGATCTGTATACAAACAACACGAGCTCATGCTGTAACACTGAATATTAGCACACAGGGATCATCTTCAATCATCTACAACTGAATCACAGATGAGTTAATATTTATTTAACAGCACTTATTTCTGTGAGATTTATATTTGTCAAAGTTTTGTTAGCCACCCATGTTATGGATTGTAGTTTTAAACTTAATGGAATCTTATTAAAATAAGTAACCCTATATTTTAATGAGTAAAAAAAACACATGGAAGCACTGTGGCTTAGTGGTTAGCACGTTCGCCTCTCAGCACTAGGGATTCCCGGTTCAAATCCCCATCTGGGTGGAGTTTCCATGTTCTCCCTGTGTCTGGGTGGGTTTCCTCCAGGTTCTCCGGTTTCCTCCCACAGTCCAAAAACATGGAATAAGTCAATTGAGTTCTCCAAATTGCCCCATATGGAGTTTATGTGACTGTGTGAGTGAATGTGTGCCCAGCGATAGATTGGCGCCCTGTACTGGGTGTATCTGCCCAGCGCCCGAAACGTTCTCCCCTGGATGGGCATGGGGAACCCCACCGCGACCCTAATAAAGGATAAAGTGGAAGATAATTAATGAATGAAAAAAACACATTGTTAATTCACTTTATTTTTTTTTTTTTTGAGTGGAGTTTTTTTCTGACTAATAAATCTGTAGGGATGTGATGTTAGAATAAAGCTTAATGATATAAAAGACAGCATACCTGCTTATGTTTTTTCCACAGCTGATGCTTAACTCGTGCAGCATAAACTTTTTGTCAAATGAATTTATTAGTAAAAATTTAAGCTCAGCTTTAACAAAGCTCTATTTGGCAAAAATGAAACATATACAGTGGGTTGCAAAAGTATTCATACCCCTTGAACTTTGCCATATTTTGTCACATTACAACCACAAACATAAATATATTTCACTGGAATTTAATGTGAAAGACCAACACAAAGTCTTGTGCGATGTGCAAAATTATTCAGCCCCCTTTTCCCTGAGTGCTACCAATTGCATTCAGAAGTTGCCTGATGACTGCTAATGACTTAAAAGGGTCCACCTGTGTGTAATCTAATCTCAGTACAAATACAGCTGCTCTGTGACGGCCTCAGATGTTGGTTAAGAGAATATTGGGGAGCAAACAGCATCATGAAGTCCAAAGAACACACCAGACAGGTTAGGAATATGGTTTTGGAGAAGTTNCAGGGGGGCTGAATAATTTTGCACATCGCACTTTTCAGTTTTTTATTTGTAAAAAAATTGTTGATTCATGTATAACTTTCATTCCACTTCACAATTGTATACCACTTTGTGTTGGTCTTTCACATTAAATTCCAGTGAAATATATTTATGTTTGTGGTTGTAATGTGACAAAATATGGAAAAGTTCAAGGGGTATGAATACTTTTGCAACCCACTGTACCATTACCCAATATCCACCATGCCTATGGTGACGCCTGGTGGGGTCACCATCATTTTATCCTGCAGTTAGATAAAGTGGAAATTAAGGATGAAAGAACACAATTCTTACATGGCCAGATGCTTAATTTTATACACATTTCATCAAAACGACTAAATAAAACCCCTGAATTCATGTGTATTTTGTCTATGTTTTCTCTATGTTTTTAAAGCAATTTGAACCTAATTCATTGAAGCTTATTATAAAATCTAAAAGACCAGATTATTATTATTATTATTATTATTATTCATTCATTCATTCATTATCTTCCGCTTATCCTCTATTAGGGTCGCGGTGGGGTTCCCCATGCCCATCCAGGGGAGAACGTCTCGGGCGCTGGGCAGACAGACCCAGGACAGGGCGCCAATCCATCGCTGGGCACACACTCACTCACACATACACACTCTATAGGGGGCAATTTTTTGAGAATTCAATTAACTTGTTCCATGTTTTTGGACTGTGGGAGGAAACCGGAGAACCCAGAGGAAACCCACGCAGACACGGGGAGAACATGGAAACTCCACCCAGATGGGGATTCAAACCGGGAATCCCTAGCGCTGAGAGGCAAACGTGCTAACCACTAAGCCACCGTGCCGCATTATTATTATTATTATTATTATTATTATTATTATCCACCCATCCATTATCTTCCACTTTATCCTCTATTAGGGTCACAGGAGGGTTACTCATGCCCATCCAGGGGAGAACGTCTCGGGCGCTGGACAGAGGCACCCTGTCCTGGGTCTATCTGCCCAGCGCCCGAGATGTTCTCCCCTGGATGGGCA
>JAFMOD010000321.1:501102-514036 GCA_019802435.1 Corydoras maculifer
ATCTGCCCAGCGCCCGAGATGTTCTCCCCTGGATGGGCATGGGAAACCCCACCGCGACCCTAATAGAGGATAAGCGGGAGATAATGAATGAATGAATGAATATATATACCTACACACACAGCGGAGCAAATAAGTATTTGATCCCCCACTGACTTTAAAAGTTTTAATACAAAAAAAATAAATGAAACGTCTCAATTTCATGCCAGCTTTATTTTAACAGTGTCACATACAATATCAAATGAAAAACGGAGAAAATTTCATGAAATGAGAAAAAAAAATAAATAAATTGCATTTCATTGAGGGAAATGAGTATTTGATAGTAAAACCATGACTTATGTTGGCTCCCACAGACACACCCTAATCACAGTGAAGTCTTTACCTGGATGAGAGACACCTGTCCCAGCAATTGTCACCTGTATAAAAGGCCACCTGTCAACAGTCTCAGTGACACTCCAAAATCTCCACCATGGGCAAGAATAAAGAGTTGTCTAAAGATGTCAGGGACAAAATTGTTGACCCACACAAGGCTGGAATGGGCTACAAAGCCATAATTAAGAAGCTGGATGAGAAGGTGACAAGTCTTTGTGTAATTATTCAGAAGTGGAAGAAGTACAACATTACTGTCAATCGACCCAGGCCTGGAGCTCCATGCAAGATATCACCTCGTGGAGTCTCATTGATCATGAGAAAAATCAGCCAAGAACTACACAGGAGGAGCTGAGTAATGATCTCCAGGAAGCTGGGACCGCAGTTTCTAAAAAACCCATTGGTAATACACTGAGACGTAATGGTTTAAAATCCTGAAGTGCACGCAAGGTTCCTCTGCTCAAGAAGGCTCACGTCCAGGCCCACCTCCAAGTTTGCCAATAAACATATTAATGATTTCGAGAGATACTGGGAGAAGGTGCTGTGGTCAGATGAGACCAAAATTGAGCTCTTTGGCCTCAACTCAACGTGTTTGGAGGAAGAAAAATACAGAATATGACCCTAAGTATACCATCCCCACAGTCAAGCATGGTCGGGGAAGTATTATGTTTTGGGGGTGTTTTTCTTCTAAGGGCACAGGCCAACTTTGACGGGGAGATGAACGGGGCCATGTATCGCAAAATCCTGGGTGACAACCTCCTTGCATCCACCAGGGCACTGAAAATGGGTCGTGGATTGATCTTTCAGCACGACAACGACCCAAAACATACAGCAAAGAAAACAAAGGAGTGGCTCCATAAGAAGCATAGTAAGGTCATGGAATGGCCTAGCCAGTCTCCTGACCTCAATCCCCTCAATTGCCTCAAGCCCTAAAACCCTCTTACACACAAAATTGCAAATAAAGTGCAAATAAAGTGCCAATACAATCTACTTAAAAATGTTTCCCAAGACTACCACATACAAAGTGTACAAAACTACGGAACTAATTCCACACAGTCGATGAAATGGCATTTCAGTGCTATTAAAACCAGATAACAGGGACACAAGATGGAATAATGAAAGCAGCTCGACAATCTTTTTTTTTTTCATTTCTGTGTATGCCACTGCTGTAATACAGCGTTGACATTTATCAGCCCTGAGTCTGCTTTTCTGGCCTAGATTCCCACAAAGTACCCAATGACCAAAAAAAAAGAATCACAGGGTTTATCCTTGCTTTAGAAACTCATTCAATTTTCCAAAATGTAAAAAAATAAAATGTTACTTAATGCAGAGGTCTTGCATAAAAACACAAAGGTACTTCATCTGTGGTTCAATTTCTAAATGTTGCCTTAAATGTTTATGATCTAATAAGAGCAACAACATTACAGACTGAACCCTTATGAGATTTCGATAATTCACATAGTTGATAGGTGTAATAATCATGACAGAACAGTGTTAATGGCAGCATTAGGAGAAAACAGAAAGAAATAAACAAATAAATAAAGCAAATATAAAAACTAATTTTCAGCCATTACAATCGAAACATATACAAGAGTACTACAGTGAAAAACAAAGGCATAGTGTCATCAATGAAATGACCATCATATTTCTATCTATGGTTCAGTTAGCACTCATGCTGATTAGCCAACTTTCCAGCCTGTAATATCAAAACAGAACATTTAATGCGAAAAAAAACATTTCTGTCACGCAGATCTATAGAGCTCTTTTTCCCCTGCCTTTACAAACTCAACTTAATGGAAAATGATTAGGTGCATAGGAGCCCATTATGATAAGAGAGCCCAGTCTGTTTGGCAGCTTCTGCCAGGTGAATGATAATGCTGCAAGAAAAGGTCGGAGGGTAGTTTTACTTTCTCTGTCTTGATGTGGGGAAATCAGTCAGTAGGACACATCCTCTGATTTAACAATATCTGCCAGTGTAAGAGGAGAATGTACTCAGTTAGGTGCTAATTAAATGCATGATTATTATCAATCAAGCAAGGCATTATTTCATGTTGCATATGGTAGGAAATGAAGCATGCTGTTTTGTTAGCGTGAAAGGTAAAATACTTTAGCAGCAATTCTCATGATTCTTCCAGATATTCCTGCTTTACTTTTAGCTATTACAACACTTTGTAGAAACATTAGTAAGCAAACTGTGAAAGTGTTCATCTTACCAAAATTAGTTGGTAGTTAGCAGATGTAATTAAATGGAACTTTATTAGTTGCTGAATGACTACAGTAATTTGAAATTGATTGCTGTTGCAATCCAAAACTGATGAAGAGACCTCAAGGTTGTCTGGTTGTAATTCGGCTCTCACTGGACACAGGACTGTTGATTAATAATTGGTTAAACTAAGTAAACACACTTTTGGGACACATTTATGCTAAATATGTTTTGCATTCACTGAAAGACAAAAACCTGCATTTTACTTCATTTTAAACCTTAATAAATATGAACATTATCCAGTATAGCAAACGAAGAACACCTAAATCATTGCAATGTATTATTACATAAGGATTTCCCCAAATACATTTTGTTATAATTGCTGGCATTCTTTTTAAATTAGTACTTTATGCACACTCAATTTGCAAATATAAGAACTTAAGAATATTCTCCAATAATTCAAAACTGAAGAGACAGAGGCTGATTTGATGAATTATCTGTGAATAAATTAAGGTTTTTTGGTCTCGCCACAGGATCCAGGCAATGAACAGAGACATTTCTTATCCTGTAATATGACAAATATGCATGTGTAACTTCCAAAGACAATGTCTGAACAATATATTATGCTATTGTTGCCATATTTAGATAAAGTAATTGTTTAATCAACTGACTCGCTGATGGCAGTGTCAGAGACCCACTGGTCAGACAAAGGAGCACATTCACTCCAAGAATTATTCCACGCAAATGCACCACAAAGCATCACAGGCCTTTGGCCATCAAACTGTATAACCAAACAGTTTAACTTCTCACTCAATAATACAACTTTTATGTGCAATATTGTAATTATGATAAATTATGATTCAAATGAGCGATATTACACTTTGACCTGACTCACAGTGCAATACATTTTTTATTTTTAATATAATTTAAATAACTTACTTTACATTGCCACTTTACTTTTACTTTATTCTGTATTTTTTTTTTTTTATTTTACTGTGCTTATTGTTAATTTTTTACTTTTGTATATATATATTTAAGTTAGCAAATGGGAGCAATTAAAGTATTCCAATTCCGAATCTCAAACTTTTTTCTGCATTTTCTCCCACAACAAAATGCTGACGAAAAACAGGCTTGAGTATGATTTATATTGTACTTGACTTCATTTTAACTTTTGTCAGTAAACTGCTACTTTAATCAGTAAACTTAAAAACAGCTTAAAATCACAAACACTTTGCAAAACAGATAAAAGTAACAAATTATTTTTTTGGCACAGAGTTTATCACTTTAAGCATATAACTATGAAATACCTCTTCATTTAAAAAAAATTGGATGGAATGTCTGCGTAAAATATTTCAACATATTTTGTCTTCTCTTCATTTTAAAAGACTGTGCTACCGTAAAAAAAAAAAGGATTCTGACATTAAAACATTGGTTCCTCACTTTTTGGTTCCACACAATTTCTAGTCAGATGCGCCTCGCCTGACCTGCCTCTGTGTCACACAGTTTGAGAAATGCTGATTTAATCACTTAAATTCCAAGTGACACAGAACACTGCAGTACTGCCTTTGACCTAAAAAAAAAAATAAAAAAAACAACAAAAAAAAAACAACCAGCTGCTTTACTCTCAGCATCATTTGCAGTCCCAACCCATTTGCTAGAACCTCAAAGCACAAAGTAGCCTGTAAGTGAAAAAGATTTAAATAAGCTAAACCACTTAAAGCCACTCACATGTCGACCTTTCAGCAACAGCTGTGCACTTAAGAGTGTCAACATAGTTTTAAATTCATGCGATTTAGACTTTGGTATCAATTCAAAACTCATATGCAATGCTATATTTGAGGATAGGAAGACACAAAAAGTGGCATTCTGATGGGGAACCTATTTTGTAATGACATAGAAAAACTATGGCAACCCAAAAGGTGGAACTAAGTGAACATGTAAGTAACACTTACTTTTGAAGTGTGCATAATAAACTACTCTGATGTAGTACTGTGCATAATTTAGAAGTTAAGGTATCATACTTTGCCTTGTCCTGCAGTCTGGTCTGATATGACCTGACCTGATACCTCTTCTTGGTGGTTGCAAAAACTATATAAACCTTTGCAGGGTCCCTAAGAGTAAGAACACCAAATATCATGATATTTGAAAAAAAACACTGAATTTGTATAGGGAACATAGAAATTACATTATTTATAAGATGATGATATTGCTGATTATGATTATTAATTTTAATGTTACTAATTAAAAAAAACATATTTGTTGTTTATTATTGTATTTTATCATTTAATGTTAAACAAACACGATGATACTTCAGGAAACGATCCAACCTCTGAAGCAGTAACAGTACAAGATTTTCTAATTAAGTGAATATTTTGATATTTTGATATTTGATATTTATAATTGCATATAAAATGACAATAAATCTTACTTCTTATAATGATACATGAAATGTATAAAATAAGATTTATAAAAAAGATAAACCATTTAGGATTTATATAAGACTTGTACATGAAGATTTTATTTTTTTTTCAGGGACCTGGCACCAAACCACAACGAGATTCAGTGCCTACTGGAGATAAATTAAAATTTAAAATTCCAATAATAGGATCAGCTTCTTTGTGTTATGAATTATTGTAATTGTTTTAGTAATGTGTTGCAAAATAATTTTGCAATTGCTTTTTATTTATTTTCTTAGTTTACGTTTGATGTAATATTTGTTTTAATCATTCACTGTATAATAATTTGCATTTGTAATATAGATTGTAATATAAATTGTTGTATAACAGTGTTCATGTCTGCGAGAAGCTCATCATTACACTACTGTAGCCCAAAATTAATAGCTCATACTTTGGTCATTATGTGTATAAAATTATAGCCATTACATGTTATGTAATACATGGTGATTATTATTTTACTGATGGATTTCTGTAAATGCAATTATACAATTACAGGTTGTGGTTTAGATTCATGCATCAATCAATATATAAATTTCAGATCATGATAACGGTAATTATATATATAAAAGGCTATTTACCAGATATTGAAACTATGAAACATTGTCCTAACCTGCACTATCCACAACACTTTTAAATTGATAGTGCAAATGATTAAGAGCTTTTTCAAAAACATTTATGTGGACCTAAGGCAGTACACTACTTAGAACTTGAGCTCCTGAATAAACTGCTTATAAATGATATTTATTTATTTTTGGAAAGCTATGAAAAGCTATAAAGTGTGGATCACAGCAGATAATCATTGTGCCTTTAGGTGAATGCTGCATCAAAAGTTGATTTTATGCTCTACACCCTGCTACTTATGTAGCCACTATCCCAGGCGGCAGAACCGTTTCAGACAGCTAAACAAAGCATTACCAAAGTGAAGAATAAAAAAAAAAAAAAAACAATGTTGCACAGCATCTCAGTCCCTATTGTTAGATTTGCAGCTATGTCTCATCTGATTTAATTTACAAAATTAGACAATAATTACTCTATGGATTGGATCAGGTGTGTGAAATCAAGGGAAAAACAACAAACACGCACAATGTGCTTTATGTGGGGTCCCTACTGAAATCACAAAGGGATGTGTGAGTGAGAAAACAGCTGTAAAATCGGAAACAAACAGATGAACAGTAACAAAGTAGCACTAACACATTTTGCACATGTATTTAATGAATAAACATCCCATCTATGGGTCTATTTAGTCCTTATACTGCAATATTCTAGAAAATCTTTCTACTAGATTAAAATATGACCTTGAGTTTGGGTTCATTCAGCCAGAACAATAACAGGGATTAGACAAGGCCAGGTTCCTAGTCTCAAAATGACTTCACCTCATTCTTTGTCCAGGACACAGTTTTTTTTAATCAGTTGTTTTTTGAAGACATTTGAAACAGTTATGTCTACAGGAAATGTTGACACAGATGACTGAATAAAGGAAATAAGACTTGGCTATGAATACGCCACACAAAATCTGGTGGTCAGCAATCATTATACTATGATGATCACAGTTTAAGTCACGGATCATGACTAAAATTAAAGTAGGCAAATCCAGCACTTTTTTACTTAAGCATTTACAGAACATGCTCTGTATATTCTTTTAATTTGATTCTTAACTTCTTAAGGAGAAAGGACCATGTCCAGTTATTTGCCTTTGTCTACTTTGGATAAGTGTACCTAAAGGCAACTATTCTGTCTGTCTTTTTTATGAAACATGCTGCTAATGCTGCAAAAATGCTGTAAATATACTCCAGAAATATTCAGTTCAGAAACATTTATTTCTAATTCACATATTTTGAACAAGGTCACAGGGGATGCTGAAGTCATCATAGCACTCACAGGGCATGTAAACTGGGCAGAATGAAAAGTGTATCAATTTGTATTACCAATTTACTTTCTAGCATGTTTAAACTGTGGGATAAAATCCCATGCAGACATGGAAAGAACATGAAAAGTCTACAAAGGAACTTTATCCGCCCTACCTGGAATTCCAACCCAGAACATGTTGTGATGCAAATGCAATGAGCATTGTACCACCACTATGTCACAATTATAGCAATATCAAGCATTTGTATGACACAATCACTTACAGCTACTAGGCAAATTGTTGCAAATCAGCCACAATGCTGAAAGAGTAAACTATGAAAAAACAGCTAGACAATAGTTAATAATTGTAGAATATAAAGTATGGTAAGTGCGTAGGGGGGGAACCTAAAGTGTGGGTGTATATACCAGCGTTAGTTCTTTGTTCTATAAAACAGCCTTTTTTACTTGAACTGCACCTACTTTCCATGTACTTAATTTAAGTATTAATATAAAAAGCAGACATATATAAATTACACATTTAACATGAATTAAATATTAACAATAAATAGCATGATATGTTTGGTAAAACGGGCTTAGTGGTTAGCACGTTCGCCTCTCAGCGCTAGGGATTCCCGGTTCGAATCCCCATTTGGGTGGAGTTTCCATGTTCTCCCCGTGTCTGCGTGGGTTTCCTCCGGGTTCTACGGTTTCCTCCCACAGTCCAAAAACATGGATCAAGTTAATTGAATTTTTAAAATTGCCCCATATAGGGTGTGTCTGTGTGAGTGAGTGTGTGCCCAGCGATGGATTGGTGCCCTGTCCTGGGTCTATCTGCCCAGCGCCCGAGACGTTCTCCCCTGGATGGGCATGGGGAACCCCACCGCGACCCTAATAGAGGATAAGCGGGAGATAATGAATGAATGAATGTTTGGTAAAAACTATCTTTTTATTTATTAATTTTTTTTATATGCACCAAGTAATTGTAAATGCCTGGTATAAAATGTGAGTAATCATCTGTTTGCTTGAAAATTACAGGGTGTGTGTATGTTTACCAACAGAAACATGAATTGCTTAAAAAAAATCATGTAGAATTACACAAGATCTTTTTCAATCTATATTTGTGTTCAGACATTATTGTGCTGAATAGATACATCTACAATAAAAGCTGAATTGGAACGTCTAATCAATCATGATATAACAGGTGCAGAATGAGCAAAACACAACCAGTGAAAAGCACACCAAAAAATTATGTCAATCATAGAAGCACATGATGAGGCAGGAATCAAAATAACAAAGAACACAAATTTAAACCATGGTATTTCTTTACAAACTCTTTGAACCAACTGTTGCCACAAAGCCTGGTGCATTTTTCTTCCCATGGTCTGACAGGGTATCTAACCAAAACAAATTCAATATTATTGTATTCCATTTAATTACACACTTGACAAAAGAAAAATTTCAAAATCCATTTTAACCATTTAGTGTAAACATTGTATCAAAGGCATGATGCAATTTAAACAGCACATTCAGTCCCTCAAAAACAGATTCAACTTTCTTTTGCATTAATTAGGCTATTTTCTTTCATTCTAAGCATTTCGATTTAAAGCTTCTCATATGGTTCACAAATAAAAAATTTGCATTATAAACAGCTAAATGGAAGCCTTGCTATCATGTGAGGATAAGAGGGGCAGCTGTGGAGAATTAAATGAGAAAACAGTTATTGAAAATGGACACTAGAGACTGAGCAGAGCAGGCTACAGAGAGCAGAAAAGGTGAAAATCTGTGAGAGATTTAATGACTGCCTAGGCATATGAATGGGAATAAAAGAACTGTCAATGTTTAGCAGATGCTAAAGTGTTTATGGTCGTGCCAAGCATGTGGAGCTTCTCGTGCCGACTCTCTGATTTAGTCCCACAGCCCGTCGCTTTACTGATTGAGGTGTGTGCTGTATGCTCAGTCTATCTGTTGTTAAGTCCACAGGAGAGAGAGTCCACTTTATGCCCTTGAAACCCTGAATTATATCGACCAGTTTGTAGCAGCGAAGCCCAGGGCAAGCGTGATGTCATGAGGACTCTCAATTTTGCAGAATGAAAGGAAGATCAGACATTGATGAATATGCTTGGTTACAGTTTTCAAACACTCCTGCTTAAATTGAGTTTTATACACACTATGCAACTCGGCATTAAACAAACCTGTCACTGACCAATAACATTAGATTTCATTGGGTACTGTGATCGGAGAAGCAGTGTTACTATCGGTCACATTCCTTGTAAATAATTTATTGACTATTTAATGGCAATCCTTCTACATATTTTGCACATTTGACATAGATAGATACTGATACTCTGGGAGGACTGCCATTTGTATTAAATGTTTTAAACCTAAAACTAATCTTTCTCACTCTAAAATTATGAACTTTAATGTGTTGGTAAATGTTACATCTTGTAACATTTCTTAGATTGAAAAGCTGTTTCTCTGAATTCACTGCGAATGTATTTTCTTTATGGCATTGTATTAACATGTACCTAAAAGCTCCGGACCCGAACTCGGCCATAAACTTCTTGTAAATCCTGGTTATTACAAAGTGGATCTTTTTCCTCCATTATGCCATGTCTAGAGAATCATTCTTTGTCACCCCCCTAAAAGTGAACTGCATATACTCTGAATTCTGATCAATTTGTTTGTTAAATAATTTATAACATTTAATTTCTGTTTACAAAAAATTTGTACTTTTGAGAATCATGTGTTTATCATGTCCTAATGCATAAGTAATTTAAATCAAATAAGGGTGTACTTGCTTTTTTAATGACTGTACATTGGATAGAGGTCACCTCACAGTAAGCTGTTTTGCTAACTAGACAACCAAATTAGTCTGGCACTAAAATAATATGTTTCCATTTAAATTTAGCTATTCAAGCAGCACATTTTTAATTGTTTAAATCAATGACACAGACCTGTCATTCTGAATTATGGAGAAAACATGATGAAGGTGCTCGTTTTGCTCGTATCCCTATAGAGGGACAATACATTAGCCGAGCAGTGCCTTTGTAAAATGATCCGTTTTATCATGTTTTCCCAATATCTACAGTAATCTACAGCAACAGGAGACTGGGTTTTCAGTGAGCTAATTTTTCTGGCGTTGGGATAATTGCCATGACCACGCAACCCCAGCCTCTGAGATGTAATCAGAGTGACAAGAACAGTGGGCCTTTCCCTGATGAAAAACTGATGGACTATTTGCTCTCTATTAGACAATAAGAGACGGATGGTTGGATGGTAGGCCGGCACGGCCTCAACAGTTGGCCCTTCCTTAATAACACTTTACTGCCGACTTGTCTGGGTGATGTATTCCTTTCACAGTGCCACTGGGTTGCCAGACGCTTAAGCTAGACTTTCCAGTAGAGTAGACCATTAGCTGATCATAAATCCCCCTTGATGAGCACAATTCCAATCTACTAATAATTAATGAAGCAATTTGTACAGCCTCTCTAGAGCATTCCAAAATACTTTAGCCATTCAGACAGAGTGAAACCGACATGCACCTGAGACTGAAGATAAACTACTTTAATCTAAAGACTTTAGATGAGCAGGTCATAGTGTCTGACAACTTTATAAAAAAATGCAGTATATGAGAGACCTGTATTAGCAGCATAAGTCAAAATTTACTTAGCCTTTAGACTGATTCACAGAGGTATCCGTTCATGCTCTCCAATTTGTACCATGTAGACTCAATTTACTTACCTAAAATAAAAGAGAAAAAAGAATTGTGAGTTAAAACTGCATATAGAGTTATGTCTATTGTTACATTTTTCTTTTTTTTGCAAATATTTCAGGATAATATTACTCATAAATCAACAGCATGTGTAACTTTTCAGAGATTTTGACACAAGATATTATGATTATACTTGCTGTTGTAACAGATCTGTTTGTGGGATTTTTCTAAAACAGGTTAAATATTCTTTGATGAGGACCCATAAACATTTTATTATCAAACATTTGGTGCATATAAAATTCAACTTAAAAGTATTCATTACATAATTCCCTGTACTATGTAACTAAACTAAAGACTATGTAACTGCTAACTTTGGGTAGAGAGTTTTTAGCGCTGTGTGCAGACCCAGGGTGCTAGGTCATGCCTGCCCTCCGCTGGTGCAGTTGTGCAATAATCCCAGAAGGTGGCAGTACATTTCAGTAGTTAGGGTGAACTGAGCCCCAACCCAAATATTATTCATTTTGTGTCGCACTCTCCAATGTAAACACCACATAGTGGGCAGTTGTAGAAGTGGTGCACCACTTGATGTGGGGTGAAGGTAATATCATATATTGTCAGATATAATATCATTATGGGCGGCACGGTGGCTTAGTGGTTAGCACATTCATCTATCAGCGCTAGGGATTCCAGGTTCAAATCCCAATATGTTCTCCCGTGTCCGCGTGGGTTTCCTCCGGGTTCTCCAGTTTCCTCCCACAGTCCAAACACATGGATCAAGGTCAATTGAATTCTCTAAATTGCCCCATATATAGCGTGTGTTTACGTGTGTCTGTGGAAGTGAGTGTGTGCCCTGGGTGTATCTGGCCAGTGCCAAAAACGTTCTTGATGGGCATGGGAAATCCCCCTGTGACCCTAGTAGAGGATAAAGTGGAAAATAATGGATGGATGGATAATATTATATTGCTATTATTATGTTTTTTCAATAATAAATTTAACTTTCCAAACTCATACGTCCCTTGTTGTTCTTTCTCATAAGTACCAGCATGCAATGAAACATACCAGCTTACAGCTTCAAATAAGAGCTATGTAAATGTAAAATCACCATCAGAAAATTATCATAAAATATACATATATAACATTAGTTTACATAAAAGTAAAAACCTTGTTCAAAAGGTTCATTTTTACTTTTTGAATATAAAAATAAAGGCAGATTGTAGATGCACCAACAGATTTGGTATATACATTAAGGCCTGTGCGTTTGACAGTTTAATTGGTTTTAGTTTTTCTAAGCAAGTGTATATTGCAAGATAAGTATATAAAATACAGATGTGGTAGTTGTATACATTTTTACTTAACACAAAACAAATTACAAACTTTTATATCTCAAAGTTGTAAAATATGTCTGTTTATATTGTCCATCTGTTGAAGGTCATAAACAAATAATTTATGTAGAATGTTAATACAAGCTTTAAAGTGTGAACATAGATAGATGAATGCATAAAAGTATAGATCAACAAGCAAATATTAATTTGAAAATTTATTTAAGAAGAAATAAGCAAAGCAAGGATTGACCAGGAACACCTTTTAAATATTTTTTTTTTTTGTTATCATAGATCATTAAGCAAATGCAAGGTTTGTAATATTATCCAAATCCAGCAGAGGACAGTGTCTGCAACATATCATACTGTTATCATTTATATATGATCACAGGTGATACTGTAGGTTTTAGATCATTAGCAGATCATTTTATCCTTTACATTTTGGCATTTATTTCATTAAAGACTGTTGATATCAGAACTTCCATTTTCTTTTCAGCCTCAAAATGTCTTAGTTTACTCTGGTATGCAGCTTCCTGGTTTCATTTTGGGTTATGTTTTTTAACAATAAATCTTAACATGTGAAAGTTCAGTCACAAAGGAGTCTACCAAGGCTGTGTATTGATTCACAAACTTTCATTCTTTCATTCATTTATCATCTTCCGCTTTATCCTATATTAGGGTCCTAGAAAAAATTGTGTTTATTCAGCTGAATCGCCATCTTCTAGCTAATAACGTTCATGAAGTTTTTCAGTCAGGTTTTAGGTCTCATCATAGCACTGAGACAGCCTTAATTGAAGTCGTTAATGACTTATTAATGTCCTCTGATAATAACCAAATCTCTTTTCTTGTATTATTAGATCTTAGTGCAGCCTTTGACACTATAGACCATAACATCTTAGTTGATAGATTAGAAAACACTGTGGGCATTACAGGATCTGCACTCCAGTGGTTTAAATCCTACCTGACAGATCGATATCAATTCACCTGTGTTAACAACCAATGTTCTGATCTCGCCAAAGTTAAATATGGTGTC
>JAFMOD010000321.1:514196-537656 GCA_019802435.1 Corydoras maculifer
AGTTTTTCCATTTGTTAAATGTCTCTCATGGCTGTCCTACATTGTTGTTGCTGCCTGGCCGCTCAAGGAGGATGAGTCCCCCACTGAGTCTTGGTCCTCCCAAGGTTTCTTCCTTGAATAACAACAGAAAAGGGAGTTTTTTCTTGCCACTGTCGCTTCGGCTTGCTCTTTGGGGGTTTAAAGGCTTTTCATTCTGTAAAGCTGCTTTGTGACAATGTACGGTTGTAAAAAGCGCTATATAAATAAATAACTTGAACTTGAACTTGAACTTGTTTCCCATGCCCATCCAGGGGAGAACGTCTCGGGCACTGGGCAGATACATCCAGGACAGGGCGCCAATCTATCGCTGGGCACAGATGGGAATTCGAACCGGGAATCCCTAGTGCTGTGAGGCGAAAGTGCTAACCACTAAGCCACCGTGCCGCTGATTCACAAACTGGTTATCAAAATTTAATTAATAAATATCCATCCATCCATTATCTTCCGCTTTATCCTCTATTAGGGTCAAGGGGGCCACCAGGGGAGAACATCTCGGGCGCTGGGCAGATACAGCCAGGACAGGGTGCCAATTCATCCCTGGGCACACACTCACTTACACAGACACACACACACAAACACACTCTATATGGGGCAATTTGGAGAATTCAGTTGACTCGATCCATGTTTTCAGAGAATGATATTCCTAGACCAATTTATGAAAAGTCAAAATGACGAAAATGATGAAAGGGCAATGATGGCACCGAAAAGTGTCTCCTCGTCTGTGTATGTATTTGCAGCTTTACAAAATACTGTACTTTATTAGTAATATCCTGATTTGTTTCAATCAAATATTACTTTATAAATAAGAGATGGAGCCAGGAAAGCAAGGTCAGGTAATGGATCTTACCTCTAGCTTGTCCAAGCTAAACTGGTGTGACACATTTTATACTATATTTAATTAAAATATTTGAAATTTGGAAACTAAAGTCTATGTATGAAATTAAATGTGCAGATGTTCACTGGAGGGCAGCACAGTGGCTTAGTGGTTAGCACGTTCGCCTCTCAGCGCTAGGGATTCCCGGTTCGAATCTCCATCTGGGTGGAGTTTCCATGTTCTCCCCGTGTCTGCGTGGGTTTCCTCCGGGTTCTCCGGTTTCCTCCCACAGTCCAAAAACATGGATCAAGTCAATTGAGTTCTTCAAATTGCCCCATATAGAGTGTGTATGTGTGCGTGTCTGTGTGAGTGAGTGTGTGCCCAGCGATAGATTGGCGCCCTGTCCTGGGTGTATCTGCCCAGCGCACAAAACGTTCTCCCCTGGATGGGCATGGGGAACCCCACTGTGACCCTAATATAGGATAAAGCAGAAGATAATGAATAAATGAATGTTCACTGGAGAGGATTTATTGACTTAAAATATATTTTTCAGAAATGCCAAATTGAACAGGAGAGTAAAATAACATACGTGTAGATATGAAGCTAACACCCCCCCCCCCCCCACAAACACACACACAAAAATAAAACCTTCAGCCCTGTCTTTGCTAAATAGGTCATATTTTTTAAGTGCCAAACATTCAATACCCCTCCACAATGATTTTTACTGCTGCCAGAGTTGATCTCCATCATGACGCTTGTTGTTCTGAGTTAGGCTTACGGCTTCAGTCCCAATTACAATATGCATTCAATTAACGATTTTAATACTTTTTCAATCCAGTGCTTATTGGTTTGAATTAACTTCTGCATTATTGAGAGCACTGTCTGGCTTGATGAGCCTGCACTCTGTGTTTTCAAGGGGAAAAATAAATAAATAAAAAGAAAATCAATTTTAAACTCAAGCTCTGTATAATTAGAATTTCATATTTACATATTGAGCACCGTATACAATTTATCAGACTCATTAAAATGACATAATGTCTAGAAAATAAGTAAAGTGGCTCACTTCAAAAAGTAACCCAGTGACTTGGAAAGAAACAACCCAGCTGGACACCAGTACACAAAACTAATTAAAGCAGTAAATCAAAACCTACAGGTGATTTTAGTGTTTGAAAGAGCCTCTCAGAATGGTAAGCTGAGGGACTGATAAGTAATGAGCGAGAGAGAGGTTCACTTGCCCATGGTGTTAACCCTGTAGCTATTAGTAAGAGTTTTTGTAATGTACAATACACAAAATGTGTTATATAACAATGAGCCTGAAAACAAATGAAGAAATAAAGCATTAAAATTGACTAAACAATATTATTTTATTTCAAGCCAAACGTCATTGAAAGAAAATCATGTCAGAATCTAACCTTGGAAAACACTGGGACCTGCAAATGTCGAGGTAGATATAGAACATCTCCTTTTTCATGTTAATGCATTTCATGTTTTGATTGAACGGTTCACTGACTTCAAGGACAGCAGTGCGAGGTGACAGAGATATACTGTGCACCATCACCAAAGAACCTGCTGCATTGCTCTGGGACAGATAGATCTAAAGCATAATGCATATTGTTCTTATTAGATGCACCTCTGCTGAAAGGAATTTGAAAAATTAATTTCATGCCTGATTTAAAACACCCCAATGCTTGGACGAGCTCCCTGCTTGGTATATAAACATCCCTGGCTTAATCTTGCACAGCATTGGCACCAATTCACAGGTTTTAAATAGACAAAAAATCTAGGGTCTGCAAGAGAAAAGTGGTCTAGCAAAGTCTGTAGAGCTTTTTTACTCTTGAGGTGTTGAACTCATCCTCCTAGTGCTGAAAGCACAATCCTGCAGACATGTCATGTTGAAAACGCTGAAACCAGCATTTTTAAACCTTCACAGTGCACAATCCATGGTCACAGTTTAGCGCCCCTTTAATAAAACAACTACTTTCCATAATTGTATATGTTTATATTGCTGAAATTAAGTATTTGTTTACATTAAATAAGAATTTAGCTTGGAAGGAAGGAATTTTAGATTATATATAGATAAGTGACGAACAATGTTGTCAAAAATGTAAAAACACAAAACAAAGATTCACCGGATACAGGCTGTTTACTGTGTTACTCGTTTTGCCGATTGCTTTTGTGTCTCTTACCCTAAAGGGAATTTAGCAAAATATTATAATGGTATTTGTATGCTGTGCAGTGGATCTCATTTTCAAGTTGTTCTAGGCGCAGTGAGGCACTTCAAAACAAACAACCCATAGTGTACATCATTTTATGCTTATTGATGTGTCAATCAACACAAATAAAATCATACCCATCAAATTTCCTCATGTGAATCTTGGCATTTTAAAGCTATTTCTCTTTTGCTTGGTTCTCCAACACTTAAAATTATACATAATTAATTAATTAGTGATGGAGGCCAAATACATCCATTGATCCATCCATTCATCCTGTGTGTGTGTTATATAACTAAGGGCAAAATCTGTGTATGTATGTTCCCTATTCAAATCCACATCATCACTTACTCTTCTGGACTCTGTGGAGATTCATATACTCATTACAACTACCACAAAGCAGCTCATGATCTGCCAACACCTTTATCTGGTTTGGTCAGCAACACCAATAGTAAGTGACCAGTGTAAGTGTTTAAAGCTATTGTGCATAGGGGAAACCTACTATATCTATTGATGTATATAATTGTAAAGTGGTAAGGGGGGGCATAAGAAGCAACCGATTACACATAAACTGACATTTAGCCACAGCACATCTTGGCAGCCCAAAAACAATTACAGAGCAAAGATGTTGAGTAGTTTTAAACCCAGTCTGGCACCAACTCTAGAACAAAATCTATGCACCAGGACCTTTGTGTCATGAGATTCCATGGCTAAGAATCTACATGCAATCTTGCGTCACAAAGCATAATTCGCACCTAAATGTTTTAAAGCACATGTTTTAAAAAACTATGTTTAAAATATAATTTTAATATATTGTTTATTAAAATAATTGATCAAAGAATAGCTGTATTATCTTTAGCACATTTGATGATTGATGAGGCTTTCATGTACTCTAAATGTAAAACACTTTTACTTTCCTGATACTAAGAAATCACCCATCAAATCATTATTTTTACACAACTTGACTTGTGTAAATATAAACATTTCATAAAAGAATGATGTAGAGTACTTTTAATGCCCTCAAAAGTAGTGTGTAGTACATTAATACTACTACTACTACTATTAAATAGAGTGAACAGAAGACACCCCCCGCCCCATTATTGCATTGTGCATGTTGGTTGTTTTTAACTCCACTGCTCTGTTACAGCCAAAGAAATGGCTATGAAAAACTCAATTGCTTAAATGATTTAGAACTTTTTTCTACCCTCTGAAACCCATTAATAGGTGCACTTCCAATCTAAATTGCTTTTGGAATTGGAAGAAAAGACCATTATAACCAAACTGAATATTAAACTCTAAAGTTGGAAGCAGCAGTGTTTATAATCCAAGTTTAATTGTGCCTAAGAAAATAGGTGTATTCTTAAAATGCACTTTGAGTTACAAATAAAACCTTATCCTGTAAACAATTAAAGGTTTATGTTATATTCATATTTTATATGTTACATATAAAGTATATCTGCTTAAAACTGAAAATGTAAAGCACTGACACAAGTGAGTCTGACCAAATATTTTTATTAGTTTTTTAAAGAAAAGTAATTCAGAAAAGTTTAACTTAAGTAGTATCCTCAACCCTTCCTTACTTTTAACATAAACTCAACACAGAATAATAGTGATACCAATCTTTCATTAGTATAAAGAAATTAATGGGCCCCATTTTTCTTCCTTCTCACTTCTAGTTTAGATTTATCTGTTCACTTCCCTCACCTCTGACAACTGTTTCAAGCTAAGTATTTGCTTTAACGCCTGCAAAATGCAATTATCTTCTTTTAGATTATTAGGCTTTTAATATATGGTTTTTCATTTCAAACTAAAAGGCTTTTTTTATAAAAGCGTCCAACATGTCTGTGCTATCAACAGATCTGCTGTGTGTGTTTTTTTTTTTTTTATTCAGCTATTTAAATTATCCACATCAATGCAGCAGGAATATGGCTGCAACTAGGAATGTCGTAATATAGTTAAATAAATAAATAAATAAATAAATCGGTGTCTATAATAACACAAGCTTTGCCAACAGAATAACTTTGTGTCGCAAAAATGACACAAAAAATATGATTTTTGCTGATATAATTATAATTAATTTACACATAATACTATTAATTGAAACAATACATTAAAGCAAATATGTGTATGTATGTCAACAGACATGATAATGTAGTAAGTAGTTACATTAAAGTTATGCACATATATAACCAAAAAAAATTATAAATAAATTAAGGTTAAGTAGAACTAATAACATGCACAATAAGTGGAGTGGTATTTTTAATGCCAATGAAAATAGAGTTTTGATTCCCTATCCTTTCATCTAGAAAGGATATATAAAATTAATTGGGGGATTCAGGAGAGTGGACTGTACATGGATGGTCATTGTAAACACAGGAAAGCATTTTTAAACATCAACAAAAAAGCATAGTACTCAGTTCAGTCGGCAGCCACAGTGCCAGCAGGTGATCTAGACGAGTTTCAGTCTAGCTGTTGCTCAATGGAGTTTTAAGCACCAGTATTATAAATAGAACTGCTTCAAAGCACTACCGTTCATGCCACTTTGCAATTAAAATTTATTGTGCATACTATGTGCATTAAAAATGCATTGTTTCTGTTTCTTTTCAGAGGAAATGACATTCACAAACATAAGTGTTATGTTTGGCCAAACATTGTCTAATAATGGTGTAAACAACGGGTTGTTTTTACTTATTGCGCAGCCCAACACAACTTGACATTTAAAACTAGAAATAAATAAAATAGCTGAACCAAAGGCATGTCCTTGTCTTCAGTGTTTACTGGTTTCAGACCCAAATCTTGTGCAACATAAAAAACATAAATTGCATTAATTTATCCTGTTTGAAAGTATGTAATCTATTTGATTACATGGTTCAACTGAACATGCAAAATAGGAACAATGGGACAGTCAACAGAAACAGGCCTTAAGTTCATGCCCTAGGAGGAGGCAGGAAGCAGGACCAGATGGTGAAGTTTGAGATGTTTAAGAGGATGTTCTCACCAAAACAAAGGACTGCTTATGCACATACATAGGAAAAGGACAGCCCTCCTAAGGTTTATAAACCGAAGCTGGATCTTTGAGAGGCAGAGCTCTTTCATCAATCGTGGTTGCCCGCCATTGATGATTTTTCTGTACACTTGCTTGTCTAATTAGTAACTTGTATTAAAATCAGTTTGGAACAACCTGCATCTCCGAGGCCGTTTATTGAACATCTAACACTTAATACAAATAACAATTACAGAATGTTTCTAATGGGGTATTTTACTTTGATAACATCACGCATGGTTAATATATAAACAACCAAATGTGCTATACAATGTCTAAAGAGGATGACTAGAGCCTAATATGTAGAACTAATTATTATTCACAAACTTCTACTCACAGATAGGGTCCAAAGGCATGAAACATTAGGTTTAACAAAAATAAATTTTCACTTCATGGCAAATGTGGTGGCTCCAAAATGGCTGTACTGAGTACTATGCTTCATCATGTGACTTTAATTATTCATTCATTCATTCATTCATTATCTCCCGCTTATCCTCTATTAGGGTCGCGGTGAGGTTCCCCATGCCCATCCAGGGGAGAACGTCTCAGGCGCTGGGCAGATACACCCAGAACAGGGCGCCAATCCATCACTGGGCACACACTCACTCACACGAATGTGCTAACTACTAAGCCATCGTGCCACTGACTGTAATTAGCAAATCAAAATCAAGGAACACTGGTTCTATCTCAATTAGCAACATCATCTAGTGGCCATGTCACAGATCAACAAAGAAACATTTGCAACACACAATATGGATCATAACTATCCATCCATCCATTATCTTCCGCTTTATCCTCTACTAGGTTCGCGGGGGGTTCTTCATGCCCATCCAGGAGAGAAGGTTTCGGGCGCTGGGCGGAAACACCCATGCCAGGGCGCCAATCTATCACTGGGACACAGCGACACACTCTATATGGGGTAATTTGGAGAATCCAAATTGATCCATGTTTTTGGACTGTGGGAGGAAACCGACCAGACACAGGGAGAACATGGAAACTCCAACCAGATTGGGATTCGAACCAGGAATCCCTAGTGCTGAGAGGCGTACGTGCTAACCACTAAGCCACAGTGTCACCCTGGATCATAACTAAGTGCTTTAATAAATAGAGTAAAATGACCTTCTGCAAATTGAAAAAAAAAAGATGTCATCATTAATGATTGATCTGATGCACTGCCGAACAG
The DNA here is from genome assembly GCA_019802435.1 of Corydoras maculifer. NCBI lineage: Eukaryota > Metazoa > Chordata > Actinopteri > Siluriformes > Callichthyidae > Corydoras > Corydoras maculifer. The sequence goes on from JAFMOD010000321.1 coordinate 521,486, forward strand.
GCAATTTACAAAAATATAATGTAATGCTGGAATGGCTATTGCACTATTCCACAAATACACAGCATGACTTCTGGTGTCAAGCCCATGAATCTATAAAGTGCAGTGAAGTATACAGTATTGCACCAAATAAATGTAAGAACTATAGTTCTGTTGTGAACTATCAGTGTTTTTTTTTGTTTGTTTGTTTTTATTAATAGAAGTACTTTACATATTAAATTATGTGAAAATATGAAATTAAATGTAAAGTAAAAAAAAACAAATAAACATTTATTAACATATAGTCTACAAAGAAACTGAATCCAGGGATGGATATGCTGACTGTAAAAAATAAGTTAAAAAAGCTCCTCTCTGCATAAGTATGATAAGCTTTAGTATCCTCGACTTGAGGTCTAACAACCAAATTGGCCATTTCACATCTTTCCCAGGACGGCATTTTCCCTGTATGAGGTAAGAGTACTTACTTACCATTGTACATCAGCATAAAATAGGGACAGGGATGATCATCATTTACAGTGAATGATTAAACCATAAAAAGATTTAATCAGAAAGAGTAGCTCAAGCAGAATAAGTACCTTTAAGCCAACCCCACACTGAAATCCCAGTGTGTGTTACTGAGATATTAGCTCTGTTATCAGGGTCTGATTGCTGTCCGGAGGGCAGTCTTACCTGTTACAGTGGAGCTAAATTGAAAGTCCTACTTCAGTTCTGCTTAAGTGTCATCATCTGCCAAGCAAAACCACTGGCACTAAGTCCTTCCCTTATAATGTACTGGAAGATACAACCAGTTGTAATTTAAGTAAAATGGTTCTGAAGCAGAGGCTGCATGGCACTAAACAATGTTTTTGTCCCACATGGCCAGTCATTCTTTTAGTGGTGAAAACTATTTAGTTTTGCATCTCCAAATTCATCCAAACACATCTGAAAACTATAATTTTACAAAATAAACAAAAAGATAAAACAAAGCTAAATATTCTGGGCCTGTTCCCTCTCATCGACATCCTCATACAAGTGGTTTACATTTAATATTTGATATTACAGTGGAGAGGAAAATAAAATAAAGACAGGTAATTAATACAGCTGATATTGATTCTTTTTTAAAAATGTATCTTCATTTAGAACTAATGAGAATAAAGAGTAAGTGTGCAGATTGGCTAAACTAAGGATAACCGAGCATCTTCTCTGTTCATGCATATTAATTAGTATAAAAAAAATCAGCATATCAGAAAATTAAACTAATTAGGCTTTCGTTCATCTAAAAGCCTCATAGTGTACATTAATGCCATATGTTAATGAGTAGTGCAAATGAGGCTAATTTATGTTTTATACATTGTGTACTCTTTTTAGTTACCACTAACAGGAATAAACAACATTACGCTTTTTAAAAAAGCAAACTGATAAAAGTGAACAACATTGCCATACAGCATGATGCTAATATGTGTCTGCCTACAACGGTTAGAAATCTGCTATGTCTATGCAGCTTTTTACATCTTTTCAAAAGCAAAACCAAACACATCCTAATGGCTTATATGGAAATCCAATGCATTGTTGCACACATATTTATATATGCCATTTAACAGAAGCATCTATGAAGGTCATTTGTTAGTTGGTGCTGGTTTGGGGTTTTGAAAAAAAGAGAAGGAAACAACTTGACATTTATGCATCTGAATGAGGCGATCTGAACATGACAGGGTGTCTGGACTTCTAAATGAGCATTATTAGTATTCAGTTATGAACCTACACAGGTTCTTTTTCTGCCCTTGTTATAACTGAGGTAAAGACTTGTCAACACACTGTACAGGTCCACAAACCTAAAAATATGTAAATAACCAAGAAATCACCAAAAATATATTTACCAAGGATGATTATTTTTTTAATGAGCACTCCTTTCATCTGCATACAACCAAAAGGAGTAGAATCAATATGCTTAAATGAATACTCTTATTAAACGCAAAATCACACTTTTATTGGACTCACAGCCTAATACTTTGCATCACACTTGTGTCTGGCTTTGCACAGATGCTAATTAGCCATTTTTTAGCTACATCAATAAAATATATAGCATGCGCTATACTGCAACACTAACCTTACAATGATAAGGAATACAAACTTCCATAGCAATGTTGTTAAACTACTATAAAACCCTGAAATTGCAGCTTGATTGACAAGACAATTCCATCTATTATCTAGTTCATCCATGTCCCCAGTATGTAATGACAGCCATTTCAGAAAGAAAACTATAATTTGCCTAAACCTGGAATGCAAATGAAGCGGTTTTGAATTCTGCAGATGACATCCAGCCCCCCCGGCACATCTTTGTTCTGTCTTCCCAATAGCTTCTGTAATTTCCTGCATTAAAGGAAGTTTGCTTAGTCAATTTCAATGTTTATTTGTCTTCAATAATAGGTGGCACACTCTGACAATGTAATTGGGCGGAATAGGGAGTCCATTCGGTATCAGGTTCAAACAGCATTTATTAAGCAAACATACACATAATTATTCATTATCACACAGACAGATGGGGATCTGCTTATGAATTCCAAACATACAGATTAGACATTTAAATCTCCTGCTCCGTGTTGCCACATCACCTCACTGTAATTGGCCTGGAGTAGCCCAACAGGAATTGCAGTGCAGTTACAAAGACTTCTTTGTCTCTGCTGGCTGAGCTTCATGGTTTGCATGAATAAGTATTGCTCTGCAAGCACACTCAAGATGAAGAGTGCAAGATGGAAAAGACAATACAATTCACAGAGGGGAAAGTCTCTTCTTCTGCTTAATCAACCAATCTAGCTTGCAAAAGAGGAAAATCAACAGAAAACACAATTGGGAAGCTGTTATTGAACGTTGCAAAGGACCTGCACAGGGGTAATATGAGCAACAAATCTGTTTGTTGGGATATTACAGGAGTATCACTTACATGGACATGTTCTAAGAGCTGCATTTACAATCATTCTGATAGCAGAGGTCTCTTGAGCTTTTAGAATATTTTTTCCTAAAATCATTATTAATGCTATACTATATAGACAAATGTATTAGAAGACCTAGATATTACAGCTACAGTAGCTTTTACATTAACATCAAATTTATACCAAAGTTACACCCAAAACTCTGTAGCCATAACAGCCCCCACAATTCTGTGTAGGCATACAGAAAAAAAAAATTGGCGTGTCTGTGATAACTGTTGCTCTTTCATCTAGAAGGTCAACATCAGTGAGGTTACACACTGATGTTGACAAGAGGATCTAGGTCATAATGTCTATTCTAGTTTGTCCTGTTCTGTGGAGTTAAGGTCAGGTCTCTGTCAAGTTCTCCCACATCAAACTCAGTCAAGCATGTTTTAATGGGCCTTCCTTTCTGCACTGGGATACCATGCAAGGCTGGGCAGAAAAAGACCTTCCACAAACTGTTTAATTTTTTATTTTAACCCATACAATTGTTCAAAATGCATTGTTGGGTGCTTGATTATATACCGCTGCAGCAGTACAACTAAATGCACATAAATTGAATGATGTGCAGGTGGATGACACGTCAAGGGTTATTAAAAATAAGAACCAAGGTAAGGTTCCTTGCCTTTGCAAGGCAGGTAAGTAGAGATCAGTGTGCTTTAAACCCTTATTATTTTGTTGCCTTATTTTAAGATTTTATTCTATTAACTACTATCAAGGTAAACGTTTTGAGCAAAAATTTATCACAGTCAAATTTTATGAGATTTAATGTCCAAATAACACTCTTCCTAAAAGTCAATAAAGTTATACATGCATATACAGAAAACTTCAACCTAAATGTATGATTCTAAAACAGATGTTATGTTTGCATTGATGTGCTATGAATCATTGTCCCTCATTCTTTGGCTAGGTAATGCACCAAAAAAAAATTATACCTTGATTTCCATTCTTTAAAATTCTGATCTTTGATATGCTGAGCTGTTTATGTAATATTGTGCCTAGTGTTTTCTTATACTCCACTCTCTCTTACTCTCTAGGTGGTTTACATACCAATTGCACTTAGTACATTCCTTTACTCTCCATTCTCTAAGCAGTTTATGTAGCACTGGTGCATAATACATCACTGATTCTGCAGTTACTTTATGTAGTGTTTCTGTCTAGCACATTTTCTTACTCTGCTCCAACATTCTCTAGATGGTTTACATACTACTTGTACTTGCAAGTAGACTATTTTCCATTTTTAAGTTCTTGTAGGTTTTTCTGGTACCAGTGCTAGTAGTTCTCGTATAATTTTGGTTGGCTTACTTACCACAAATGCAGTGGTTTACAATTACACTTTGACTTGTTTACCGTTTCTGTATTACATATCACTAGTATTTAGCATGATCCCCTTGCAGTTTATATTTTTATTAAATTTTATGGTTTCTGTGTCTTTAAGGACATTAAGAATGTTAGTTTCTAAAGTTACAAGGCTTCAAAGGTTCCAAAGTTAATGTTAAGGGATAAAGTGTTTCTTAAGGAGTCAAGGAGGAACAAGCATGAAGCCATATGCTCTCTTTGATATTTAATGCAGCCAATGAGGTTTGTGTTCTGTTTGTATACTATTTGGGTTTATGTAAAGTTTATTAACTGTTCTAGTATTAGGGTGAATTGATATGTAATTGTCAAGATGTAAATTAGTGTGGTTAAACAAGCAAAAAGTCATTCTTAAGACTAATAGTTAACAATGTAGAAATTACTCATTTTACATTTGTTTATATGATTTATGTTATAGTTCTTACAGTTGGGTGTAAGGTTATGTACTTGTAGGCTTGTTCTTTAAGGGGTTCAGGTTCAAAACACTTTAATTTTGCTTTAAGACAATGTGCTATTGTAAAAAGTGTTATAATAATAAATAAACTTAAACATAATCTAGGTGGTTAGCACTTACACCTATCCTGGCTTTCTAATCTTTCGTTCCTTGTTTGTTTCCCTATTCTTTGTTCATCTGTGTTGTAAATATTATTATGCCCACCTAACAGACTAACATTTTGCCTTTTTAGTGCAAAGCCCAAATTATTATGTGACTTACTACACTGAATCTATCTATCTATCTATCTATCTATCTATCTATCTATCTATCTATCTATCTATCTATCTATCTATCTATCTATCTATCTATCTATATATATATATATATATATATATATATATATATATTTATATATTTTTTTAATTTATTTATTTATTTTTTTTTTTAAGGTTTTAGCTGAAAACCACTACAGTGCTTAATGCCAATAATGTTAGTGTCTTATTACTAGAATGTGAAATACATTTATTGATTCAATAATAATGTTGATTTTACACATGCAAAGGCTCAGCAACAGGTAAACAACCTGAGACCACAGCGCAGGGTCATGATCGGGTCATCCAGAAGTATCCAAGGAAGCACAAAAAGGGTTTCCCCAATACCCAAGTTCATATATTGATCACATATAAATGAACCTAGGAAAGACAAACAGCTCCAGAGGTGAAGAAGCTAAGCTCACTGCTTAATTTATCCAAAATTGAGTGGACACCTTATCCAGGGTTATTTTTCAGGTAGTTACTCTGAAATTCAAACCCAGTGCAAGTTGTTCCAATTTGGAGATAGTTTTACGGCCTCACACAAAAAGTCAATTAAACTCAGGGACACAAGACATATGCTCTTCTTAAAGTAACACTGGCAAAATCAAGAGCAACAGCAGCCCACATGAAAGCAAGGCTCGAGGCCAGTGCAATTTATTTTCAATCTAGTGGAATCTAGCTCAACAGATTACAAAGAAACTGATTATGTCTCCTTTGGTAAAAGGTCAAAAAAAAAAAAAAACAACGTGAAGCTGTAGAGGTTCATCACATTTCATTCTGAACAATGATGCAGTATCTGATGCAGTAGAGCAAAGTCTTTTCACTGTAGTTTTATTGCTCTTGAAAGGCAGCATAAATTGATTTCCACAGTTATATTATTATAGTAGCAGAAAGTACTGCAAATTACTAATATTTGTTAAATCCCCAAAATGTATAACCCAAAATGGGCTTTAAAGTTTAACTTGCAGCATTTTAAAAGTTGTATCAAAACTTAAACAGGTTAAAATGATCTTGTGATTATAATGTTAATGACATGAACATCCGTCAATTTCACATCATTGTCAATTTTATCTGTTCCACTTACCATACAGATGCCCTTTTATAGTTACCTATGCTACAGTTGTAGGCTGTAGTCCACCTTTTTCTCTGCATACTTTATTATTTCCTTTTGCTCTATTTTTTAATGGTCAAGATGATTACAGTATATGTTTTGTTTTGATGGTGGTGACACTAAAGTGGTGATGTGTACTGTATGTTGTACTGGCACAGTTAAACCATAACAGACTATAAACTCTTTTAAACACCTTATCTTTTACATCTAACTTACTGTTTCACCTTGTAAATAAAAGTAGAATACAGTAGCTCATTTGCTGCTTCAAAGATCATTTAAACATTTAATCTCTTATCAGTGCTCATAGGATGCTGCCTACAACCATAGTACAACAGTATAACTTCAGTACTGAGGTTTAAACTGAGGTTTAAAGGCCAAAGAGGTTTATGGATGGGTTGATAAAGAACATGCAGTTTGTTGGACTGATATTAGAGACAGTAAACAGGAGAGATGGAGAATAGTAACCAGCTAAAAGAAAAAGAAAAAGGATGAGAAGGCCAGGGCTTGTGATTATAAATGTGCAAGTATAGAGGGTATGAAAATATACACAAGGAACTTCTTCACTTTGCTTCCATTTAAAAGATACTGTTGCAAGTGTGTGCACTTCATACTAAAGTGGGCTAAATATCAAAATTAAAATCATAATCTGTTTGCTTCCTAAACTATGGCTATGAAGGCACATGTTCCATCCAACTCCAAAACAAATGAACTGAATTGATATATACTTTTTATTTATAATTTTAAAATTCCTTAAGACCATTCATTCATTCATTCATTATCTTCCGCTTATCCTCTATTAGGGTCGCGGTGGGGTTCCCCATGCCCATCCAGGGAAGAACGTCTCGGGCGCTGGGCAGATAGACCCAGGACAGGGAGCCGATCCATCGCTGGGCACACACTCACTCACACATACACACTCTAAATTGGGCAATTTTGAGAATTCAATTAACTTGATCCATGTTTTTGGACTGTGGGAGGAAACCGGAGAACCCGGAGGAAACCCACGCAGACATGGGGAGAACATGGAAACTCCACCCAGATGGGGATTCGAACCGGGAATCCCTAGCGCTGAGAGGCGAATGTGCTAACCACTAAGCCACCGTGCCGCCTCTTCCTTAAGACCAAATGGAGAAAATTTCATTGCATGAATTATTTTACTAGAAAGACATTAGAAAAGGCAGCTCACTTTCTGCAACATGCGGAGCTTATCAAACATGAGGTATTCGGTATGCAGAAAACCACATTTTACTTCAAAGCACTCTGGCCGTTCACGCACTAAGGAGAATGCACCGAAGCCATTTCTACAAAATAAAGCAATGTCCTAGATAGGCTGGGTTGCACTTCTGAGAAGATGATTGTTGTCATGAGGTAAAAGAGTCAATGCAGGATGCTCTTCGCACAGACTAATGACTTAAAACAACCTTGAAAATCTAGTTGTAAAATCTAACATCAAGTTTTGCTATATAAGATGTAAGGTAACTTGCACTAACAGGTCATGATATTGTTTTAATTAAAACATCAATAAAAATGTGCAGTCCTACCTCTGAACAGTACTCCCTCAGGTCATGATTTAAAGTGGCTCACTCTAAGCTTTGCTCTCATAAAAATAGAGATTAATATTCATTGATTCAATGTAGAATGAATTATGTGGGCTCAGCACAGATCCAGGGGATATTCATGATAAAAATCCATAGGGAAGAGTAAATGTATTAGGTACGCAAGTGTCTGCTTGTGGCTGACATGGTAAATGAGTGAATTGTTTCTATGTTCTTTTTAGCCATCACAGGTATGTTTGCATTCCAGCTGGGAATGTTATTTCTCTGCATGCTGATATAAAAATGTGTGTATTTGTTATATTAAATAAGCCAAGCCAAACTTATCTCATTTATTCATCTGTAGATTTACCTAAATTTACATTACATTACCTATGGTCATTAAGCAGATGCTTTTCTTCAAAGTGACTTACAAGTTTTCCAACTTGAAAACTGGGGTCAGGAAAGATGGCCAGACCCCTTGGAGTAATGAGAGTCAAGGGTCTTGCTTAAGGACCCACATTGGCCTGGGATTTAAACACCCAACCTTTAGGTTGATAGCCCAACACCAAAGATAAAATTTCTGTTTTAGGTGTAACTCTTTGTTTCTATTTACAGTGTCATTTTATAAGCTCAACTTATCAAATAGATGCATTTTGTAGCTGTACAATTACAGACTATAGTCCGTTTGATTTTCTGAATGCCTTTTTACACTGGTCAAGACCCACAAAGCAGAAATTATGTAGGTGGTGGATTCTTTTTGGCATTGCTATGACACCAACATGGTAGTTGTGTGTTGGGGTGTTGCACTGGTATAACTTAACACTTAATGTTAGACAATTCTGTTGGACAATTCCTTCAATGCTTCACCATTTAAATGTAAAATCACAGACAGTCACTTTGGATAAAAGAATCTGCTTAATGACTAAATGTAAATATAATGTAAATATTTATGTTGTGGCATATCACAGCATTGTATGACAAGTTCATCGGGGACTATTTTTAATCTTAATCTAAAAATTTATGAAACCCAGCTCCATGGAATGTTTAAAAAACAGGTGTCTTGTGTCTAGTATTTCTTTCTCAGTTACAGTTCTCAATATTCCAGCTTTATTAATATTCACTTTGGCCTCTTGTTTGCTTCTTTGTCTCACACTCTTTAGTTTCTGACCTTAGATGAACAAATTAATTCAATAATGCTTCAGGGAGTGTTCAAAGATTGTGCAGGCATCCCATTATGACTGTTTAAAACTTCTGAATCATTTTGTCCCAGACTTGTTTCAATAGCTTAATTGTTGTCATGATGGCCATGAGCTGGTAAGACTGCAGAGAGTTAGATGTCAGAAGAGTAGCACTTGTTTAAATTTTTATAAAAAAATAAAAATAAATCTGGTTAAGTCGGGTTAAAATAGCAAATTGTAGCTATAAAATATGTGAGAGTGCATAAACTGTTATAGAAAATGACCATCAAAATGACTATATGATAATGGCCAGGGTTAACTTGTTTATTTCTGACTCAATTACAAATGACCCAGTTTTCCCAGAGTCACACATCCACATGCCTTACACATCTATATAGCATCTGAAAGCAAAAAATAAATACATTTTAATGATGAGAAATGACTAATTCTGTATATGCCATAATAAGGCAGCCTTGATTCCAGCCTTGATTCCCAAAAGAAAACCACATTGGTAATTTATAGGTAGAACTTTGTGTTTATGAAGAAACTTTGTTGCTTAAGTGTAAAAAAAAACAGTACACTATAATGATAAAAAAATTAAATAACCTGTGTGGAAGATTTGCTGGAAGTTTTTTCTTTGTAATTATTGATGATACAAAGAAAGGGTAAATCATTCTTTGATTGTAGACATGTTAACATGAATCTACTCCTGTGCTCATGACAGGCGGTGACCTTCAAATTTGTTGGGTGAAAATGAATTTTTCATAATCTTTTTTTAATTATTCATAATATTTTATTCCACATCATTTCCGTCAAATAATCCCCTTTAATCTGTAGTACATATATGTGTTTGTGTTTTCTGTAGGCAGCTTATTAATATATTTTTTTAATTTATCCATTCTGCTCAAAACACACCATGACACTGTAATTACATTATATACCAATGTGAATAAATTACATAGAAAAGCACAAACAAATGATCAAAGCAAGATAGGTAAGAATTTTCCTTATTATAATTAAAGCCATTTTACCTACAGAGAATAGTCTTGTTTTCCCCCTTCAAGAACTTTTGTTGAACTTTTAGCTGAATTTTCCGTGAGACTTCAAAAAATGTCTGCAGTAATTAAAGTGTGTGGATTACAACTGGATTAAGCAAAGCCATCTCTGTCATATTAACAGTCCTCTTTTGGCAGGGGTAGAGAGTATCAAAACTTCCTTTTAGTATGATCCAGGCAGTCTTCTTTGTCTTACTGCCACTCGGAGGCAGCATGTGACAAATATAATCATCAGGCAACTGTTTCAGTCACTGGGAGTTATTATCATTAATAGTATAATAATAAACATTGCTCAAAAATAACCATAATTTAATCCAGGATACTTTGGTTGCTTAAACTGCAGCTCAGCAAAATTATTTGGCAATAATGAAATAATAAATTTTAGGTACCTAAATGTTTTGAATATCCAGGTCATTACAGCAATAGATATTTCTTTCTTGGTGAAACTGGCATATTCCAGGATTACAAGGCCCACGTTTATCAGGTTTAATTTCAGAATGAGTGGAACCTTTTAAAAGTCTTTAAAGATGTACTTAAAAAATAACACAGCTCTTTATTAATCCCCAAAGGAAAATTACAATGTTCCAGCAGCTTACATACAGATAACACACAGACAGTTTTACAAATAAAGAAACACTGAAAATATATAAAAATAACCATTTACAAAGGAAATATAAAATATTGTGATTCTATAAAAAACTGTAAAGTTTACAAACTTGCATTGACTGAGGTTATATAGGTGCACAGTTTATACGTGTGAGTGGACGCAGTAGTGCCAGTTAAAAAGACATGTTGATTAGAAGGTGCCATTAAAATATAAATATACATATTATATATATATATATATATATATATATATATATATATATATATATATAAATTGATATATATGTATCAATTGTGTTGTAGTATAATGATGATTGCATACTGATGATTGCATAAATTAAAGGTCAGAGTTGTACTGATGACTGCAGAACATGTGAATACATTTTTTCCTGCAGTGGGACAAGAACACTAAATGTACACCTCTTTCTCTGCAGTGTATTATGGATTATTTGAGACTGTACATACTTTTACCAGGATTCACCTGTTTGATGCCATGATCAGTGTACAATTGCACCCCAAGATTGAGCTAGCTCTCCAGATTATATTATTGAGTCTATTGGTGTCCTTGGTGGTAAAACCTTTACCCCAGGCCACAATCGTATACAAGATGGCACTAGAGACTCATAGACAACTCATAGCAACAAGGACATCAGCCTCATCGGGAACTATATCTGGCTTTGATCACGTTTTGCTCTAACAGTTTTGTAGTTGCATGTACAAAGGTCCTACGTTCAGGTAGGAGTCTACCTATGCTGCTCTCACCTTGTTCGTCAACAGAAGAGAACGGATTGTGTTAAAGGAAAAAGGAAAAATCAAGAACCTGTGTAACAAAACGGATAAACTGAATGTCATTCGTGAACACGAGGTAGTGTTGAGAAATCATGTTAGGTAAAGAGATGTACCTGCTGGACTTCTGTGTAAATATTTGTCTGTGTTTGCAGTAAGCAGTGAAGATAAAAGTTTGTATAAGTAAAGTTTGAGCTGTTGGGTAAGAGAGAAGCCAGTAGACTGTGTTTCTGTCTCTGTGTATGTCATCGTCTTATTGTGAAAGAGAATATTTCAAGTTGACTAGCCTGTGTATATAAAAATAAATAAAACAAATAAAGCTGTGCTCCTTCCCATCTAAAGCCTCAGATGAGCAAGGATAAGCCTTTCCACTGAATTCATATGTGACACCAGGACTACAGGTTTCTAGTAATTTGGTTTTGAAGTTATTGGTGTCTTGCTGAGACTTTACAGAGCACATCTGCTCTGCACAGATCTCTAGTCCTAGAGCTGACACCATCTGGCCTCACTGCTTTTTTGTGTGTCTGTAACTCCCATCTAACCTCATGAGCTCTGATGCAAAATTCATAATAAGGAAGAACGGTGTGAAATATTTGGGGTGGAAGACACAGAAAAGGCTCTTATGCAGAGATTGCCCACTAAAAAACCCACTAAAGAAAATGTTAAGATAATTTGCCCGTATCCAGCATTTTTTGCCTGCTGATATCTAGGCATCATCCTCAACCAATTCCACACCTTTTTACCTTTACTACTCTTAAGTCACTATTTTCCTATTCTATATTACACTCTTTTATTCTCACCTTCATCTCCCTCTGAATATTTCTCTTTCTCTGCTTGTGCTCAACCCTGAAGACTCACCACCAGTGACCCAAAACAGCACACATTTTTGGCTAGCACAGCATTTACTTTTGTCTTGCATGTCAATAGGGACCTATATATATTTTTAAGTGTTTTAACCTAATTTAGGTAATATAATTTAGATTAATGCATATTGTTACTCTGGGGGTCTGATAGTAGCACTGTTTCAATCCTCTTTAAGTTATTTATATACTGCAGCATTAAAACTGTAGCAATAAAGTACTTTTACTTGACATGACTTGATTTACACTAATGGTTATGTAATCTACTACACAGTTTGTGAGTTAATTAGTATTTGACAAAGTCACACAGGTCACCTTAGAACAAGTGGTCTATAATTAGACCTCAGGTGCACAAGATCATGATCTGAGTTCCCAAACAGTGATTTAACATTGGGATAAACCAAGTAGTTTTTTTTTGTCCTGGCATGGCATACATTGGGGCTCAGAAAATATGAAGAATATCTTTTTATTATTATTACTGTTGTTTCACTCTGCTCCCTCTAAATAAACATCCAAAATGTTAGTGTCGGCACCAAGAATCTCTTATATGTCTAGGAATCTGTGAGGCATGTAAAACTAAACTCCAAGAATTCACACTGACTCTACATTACAAATGCTTGCCCATCGTGTTGCCTAAGGACCATACATTACTAATTATTATAGCTATAAACTGACAGACAGATAGAAAGAGTGATGGATAAAGAAAAATATCAATATTACTAAATCTGTAACCTAAATAAAGAGCAGATGTTAGACATGTTACAGCCAAGAACAGGTGAGTAAAATTAACAGAATGTGGAAACATTTACAAAACACATTAATTCTGCCACCTCTTTTCAAAAAAGCAGAATTGAATAAAGATGAATCAATCAGTGGCAGGAAACCAAAAACATGACATGCACAGCAACTTCATAGTGTTTTTGAAGAAGAGCATTTTATTTTAAAAAATGGTCAAAATTGTCTACATTACAATGAGATTACAATTAAATAGTCATTTTCTGTTTTGATGTAATTGATTACCTGAACCAGTCACAGCAGCCCTGCATTATATAGACAAATATATGAACAAAAATATTGAGGTACAATTTAATTTCATTGTGTGGAACATTCCAAAAAGATTTATAATTAGAAAAAAGATCATAAAAGCTCTATATGTGTCATACGGTGGTGTTCTCATACTTTTGTCCATATAGTGCATTTCAGTGCTGCTACGAGCACTGTTCAATGAACTTTGCTTTTTCAGCCACATCGACTGCTTAAAGGTATATAAAGTCAAACGTACAGCCAGTATCCATGGACAGATGTGACAGAAGACTGAAAAGAACCAAAATCTAAGTGACTTTCAACACAACACTTTCAGAGGATGCAGCTTATTCAATAAATCAGTCAAGTCTTGATAGCCAGTCTGAAACCCAAGTCACCTTAATAGTTCTGTCAAATCCAGTTCTGTCGCTAAAGTGTCTGGCAACAAAACCTGCTGAGTTGAGAAGAAAAAAATTAATTAGTGGCCTAAACTGGTCAATGTAGAGGAAGACCTATGATATGACTATCACCATAGAATTTCACATTATTTTTTGATCTTATTAAGGTTCTTAGACTTAAAAAGAAAAAAATCTTATAAGTATGATTAGGTTTATGTTATTTTGTGTATAATAGTTTCCACCTAGGGTGGGACAGTGGCGTAGTGGTTAGCACACTCGCCTCTAAGCACTGGGGATCCAGGTTCGAATCCAGATCCAGTTTCCATGTTCTAACACTTTCCCTGTGGGTTTTCTCCTAGTTTTTTGCACTGCCCAAAAATATGGATGTAAGGCAAATTGGCTGATCTAAATATATGTGAGCGTCTGTGTGTGTGTGATGTGGCCAACAATGGATTGGCACCCTGTCCTGGGTATATCTGCCTAGGACCCAAAACGTTCTTCATGGACATGGAGACCCCCAGCCCCTCACAAAAACACACAGCCCTAGTAGAGAACTAAGTGTAAATAATAAGATGCAATGAGTTTTCATCCATGTTTAGTTTTTTTAAATAGAATACTATAGACCCTGCAGAATGATCGGCTTATTAGTAACAGGAATTATAAATCCATCTATTAAACCATGGCTTAAACTGCAAGGAAATCTGCCTTTAAGCACATACAATGCTACATACACAAATGGGTTATTCATAATGCAATTATTAGATAATCCTAGTAAAACTAAACTGATGGCAGCTTGCAGAGGCTCTGTAGCAGTAGACTGTGTCAGTATTAATAAGCTTTAGGGTTTGTAGGCATCAGTATAAAAAGCTATTAGAGTTATAAAACAACAGCAATATGGTTTTATGATCTTCTCACACTCCATCTGCTCTGCTGTGCTTTTGTCCCAACTGGCAATGATGGCCTGCCTTCCCTATTCCTGCCATCTGGACAGCGTAATCCCATTCTTACAAACATTCACACACACACACACACACACACACACACACACACACACATTGTTTTTACCATTGTGTGAACCTAGTAAGAAAGTAAAGCCCAAACAATGTGAATGTGCAATACATTCATTCATTCATTATCTTCCGCTTATCCTCTATTAGGGTCGCGGTGGGGTTCCCCATGCCCATCCAGGGGAGAACATCTCGGGCGCTGGGCAGATTGACCCAGGACAGGGCGCCAATCCATCGCTGGGCACACACTCACTCACACAGACACACTCTAAACGGGGCAATTTGGAGAATTCAATTAACTTGATCCATGTTTTTGGACTGTGGGAGGTAACCGGAGAACCCGGAGGAAACCCACGCAGACACGGGGAGAACATGGAAACTCCACCCAGATGGGGATTCGAACCGGGAATCCCTAGCGCTGAGAGGCGAACGTGCTAACCACTAAGCCACCGTGCCAATGTGCAATACACTTATTTTAATTTGTAATCATACATCCCATACAGTCAGAACACCAGGCACTTAACAGTTTTGATTTTCTTTTTGATGAGCTGATTTTCTAATTATAACAATTTTAACCACTATATAGTCAATACTTTAAAATTGGTCATTTAGATTTTTAAATTCTTAAAAGTCCACAATAATAATACAAATTTTAATAAAATTAAGTAAAAAAAATATATATATAATAATAATAATAATAATAATAATAATAATAATAATAATAACTACTTACTATTACTATTTTTTCCATTTTATTTAATTATAAAGATCTAACCTTACATTAGAAATTTAAGTGGGACTATGTGGTGGAATCTATCTGCCCAGCGCCCGAGATGTTCTCCCCTGGATGGGCATGGGGAACCCCACCGCGACCCTAATAGAGGATAAGCGGAAGATAATGAATGAATGAATGAATGAATATGTGGTGGAATTTAATTCCTTTGAAATTCACTCTTCTCCTCATTTCAGCTTGTTAAAGAAAAGAGTGTGTGAATCACCAGTTGGCATCTGGCACATTAAGTTAGATGTGTCTAATAGCATTCACATTGAGTAAACACAGTGTTTAGCACTGCTATGTCTGATCCACTTGGACCAGAACAACATACACACAAACATGTCACCTCCATATCAGTTTCACATGCTATTTCACATATTATTTAGAATAATATGCTATCCAATTAATATTTTCTCTTTTGGTCCTGTGGGGGTCATGACTATATATTACACAGTATTAGTGCAGATGCAGTATAAATAATTACCTCTACAAACAAAACAAATAGTAGATAGGTAAATAAACTTACATAGAATAAGAGTTCAACTTACTCTTACCTCAATTTACCTTGGAGAACACACAAATAAATAACTGCCTTTCACTTCCACTACCTGATGGTATTGGTCTTTTTAAGTAAAAACAGGTCTGCTTAAGGATTTTGCCTGTTAGTGCTATCATGACAAGGACCCTACAGTTGCAAAAGGTTTCAAGGTTTATAAAGACACTTAATGTGAAATAACAAAAGAGTAAAAACATAGCTGAAAAGGTGTGAAAGAAACATTCAACATT